>VXAL01017281.1:112591-135472 GCA_013399475.1 Chauna torquata
CCAGCAAGAGCATGGCCAAATAGAGGAACAGGGGCTCAGAATTTTTACAATCTCCATCCTTGGAGATAATCCAAAGTCAATTAGATGAGGCTTTAAGCAACCTGCACTAACGTGTCTTGTTTTGAGTAAGGGTTGGACTAAATGACCTCTGGAGGTCCTTTCCAACCTAAATTGTTTTGGTGATTCTATGAAAAACGGATGAAAATTTACTAAAGGTTTAAGTGATCTGCCTATGCTGGTTTTATCAAAATATATTTATTGGAAAAACGTCAGTTCCCTGGCTGAAAGGAAGGTAGCTTACAGAATGGCTGTTCTCATCTATCTCATGCTCATTATTTATTTATTTATGTATTTATTTATTTTTAAGATTCCAAATTGCCAGAACATTCCTGCTGTTCTAAAATTCAAAAAAGATTTTTGACTCAAATGAGTTCGAAATGAAAAAGTTTAGAAATTTCCTTAAAGGAAAACTTTGGGTTAGGGCCATGCAAAGAATTTATCTCTTTGGCTTGGTCTGTGGAAAAAATGTGAATCTCTTGCAAAAAAGAAAAATTGAAAAAAAATGCCATTTTTGAGCAAAGCTGAACATTTTTTATATGATCATAATTCCAGATTTCAGCAAACTATTTGTGTGTGTTTGTATTTTGGAAGACTGTTCTGTTTTGTTGGACTGGCCACTGAGCCAGAGAAGCTGTGTGTTTGTAGCAAGAGCAAAGCAGAAGGAGGTGGAGAGAGGGCAGCAGCAGGTCGAGAGGTTTGGAGACAGCCTTTCCTCCTGACTTAGCTGTCTGGGAACTAGCCCAGACTCAGCAGACTAGATTTTTTTTATTCCAGTTTTCCAGTGCAGCTGGCCAGGAGCTTGAGGAGGTGCCAAGTGACATCCTCTCCTTTGTGCAAGTTGTCAGTATAGCTCTGAATCTATAAGCTGATGATTAAGCTCATTATGAGGTGGAAAGACATCCAATTTTGATCCCTGCTCTGGTGACTGGAAAAGTTTTGTGTGATGTTTTACATTGCAAACCAGTTACAAGTTTCCCTCAAACATGTTGCTCAGTCCCAGACTGCATCATATGTTGGTTGCAATGATTTCCAGAAGCATGGGTTCTCCTCCATCAGAAGAAAAAAAAAGAACTTCATCAGCAATATTTTGAGCAGACAAGTCTGTTGAAGGAGTGCAGGAAATAGGGAATATCTTGTCCTCATGGGAGTGTTTGTAAATCTAAGACTGTCTTTTGTCCTGCCTAGAAGTATGTGTCCCCGAATGACACAGTTTATGTCTCAGAAAAGACTTTTTTGTTTGTTTGTTTGTTTGTTTGTTTTGTAAATAAGCTATTTAGTAAAAGCACTTTTTACCGTGGCTTAGTTGGTCTCACTTAAAATACTTTTGTACTATAAAGCAACAAAAACATTTGGAGCTTTATCTCATCTCATTTTAACTCAGGAAGAGTTTCTAAATCTAGATGTCCAGCAGAACTGTCCCCTGTGTGCCCAGAGAGCTTCATGAGCTGCTCACTGCCCAGAAGAAATGAATGACACCCCATGCTGCCATGTAGCAGTGCACACCTAGCTGCCGTTTTGTCACGATTATCCCATAGTTATACTGGTTTTTAGTCAAGAACAACCAGTTAAAAGTGCCAGCTGTTATTATTCTGACTAAAGAGAATAGTCAGTGGAAGAGGTTGTCTGTTGTGGTTTAACCTGGCAGGCAGCTCAGCACCACACAGCCGTTTGCTCACTCTCCCCTCAACCCAGTGGGATTGGGGAGAGAATTGTTAAAAAAAAAAAAAAAAGTAAAAGCTCGTGGGTTAACATAAAGACAGTTTAATAGGAGAGAAAAGAAAGGCAAAATAATAATGATAATGATAATAATAGTAATAACAAAAGAATATACAAAGCAAGTGATACACAATGCAATTGCTCGCCATCCACTGACCAATGCTTATCCCATCCTCGAGCAGCGGTACCCACCCCAGGCCAACCCTCCCAGTTTTGTTGCCCTGTGTGATGTCGTATAGCATGGGATGTCCCTTTGGCCAGTTTGGGTCAGTTGTCCTGGCTGTGTCCCGTCCCAGCTTCTCTTGCACCCCCAGCATCCTCACTGGCATGGTGCTATGAGAAGCTGAGAAGTCCTTGGCTCTGTGTAAGCACTGCTCTACAGCAACTAATACATCAGTGTGTTATCAGCATTATTTTCCTCCTAAATCCAAAACAAGGCGCATACTAGCCACTATGAAGAAAATTAACTCTAGCCCAGCTGAAGCCAGGACATTGTCATAGGATCACAGGACAACTATGATTAGAAGGGGACTCAGGAGGTCTCTTCTCCAATCTCCTCTTTGAAGATGGGTCAGCAATGAGGTCAGACCAGGTTGCTGAAGGCTTTCTCCAGCTGAATCTTGGAAACTATTGAGATCTGAGATCCCACAGCCGCTCCGGGCCCCTTGTACCACTGCAAAACTGTCTCATGGTGAAAAAGTTTTTCCTTATATCCAGTCTGAACATATTTTGTGTCAATTTATGCCTGTAGTCTCTCATTTCCCCAGTGCTTACATGGAGGTCATCAAGGAAACTGTCAGACTCTTCACTGAGGTGCATTGTGGGGGAATGAGAGACAACAGGCATCTCACAGCAGATCTGGAGGTACTGCAGTCAGCAGAGGTCAGGTACCAGAAAGCACTGCCAACCAAAGGAGCACCAGGAGGAGATCAGTAGCAGTAGAGCCTCGAGCAAGACAGGGAGGTCAGGAAACAGGGAAAAAAATGCCTGAAGGAAATGGTTTGGCCCCTGCCTCAGCCAGCAGTAGGGATCTAAGGAATCCCACCTCTTCTGTGAGCAGAGAAGCTAACCAAGAAACTGCATCCAATATTAGAAACAAATGTCCAGAGGCCAGGTGAAAGAAAAAGGGGTTGGGGACAATACATAGGAGATAAAGGAGGAGGATACAGCAACAACACTCAGGCAGCTGTAGAGGAATCATTTTTGAGGAGAGAGGAGAAACAAACTCAAAGGAAGCATTAGGAGGGGAACAAGCATCCAGGGAAACAGGGGAACACATGTAAAGCAGAATATGATGGAGGAGGACATGGATGGGATTAGAAAGAGGTAGCGTGAAGCAAATTGAGACTGTAACACTCTTCATACTCCCTGCCACTTGGACATGTCTGTTTTCCTGAGGGGAAGAAGAGAGGACGGTCATTATGGGTGATAATTTTGTATGTACACAGAGGGTTTTCATCTTCAAAAGAAAAAAGGCCTCTGTCTTTATGTTTTAGGCTTTTTGTTTAATTACACTTAATGGTGTCTTCCTCAGCACATTACACAATAGAGCAGCTGTTGCCAGAACAGGATCTTTCTACTTTGAGGGTTTAATGACCTATCATTTTTGCTTTGATGGTGGCAGTAGCATTGCACTGTTGTGAACTACTTATGATTGTTCTTGGTGACCTCTTTCTGCCTTCTGTCCTTCCAGTGAAAAAGGAAAAGTTGCTCACAATGTCTTTTGAGAGAGAGATTTTTTTTAAACTTGGCTGAAACAGCCTTCTTGATATGAGACTGCTTTTTGAGCAACCTGACTTCTGAGATTAGGGTGAAGAATTGATTACTAGTCTTTTCTATTATGAAATTCAGCTTTTTTTTGCCTTCACCATGGGTGAAAGAAAAGGTGAATAAACTTACATGACTTTTCTAGCACGTAATAAGCAAGACTAAGAAACTTCTTTCTTTTACCAGAATTGAGGTCTACAGTCAATCTTGAAAGAAGTCCTGCACTTCTAGTGTCATGGCAAAAACAACTGAATTGTTATTATATATACAAATGACACAAATGGTAAGGCAGTTATCTGCATAAGAGCTCTGCTAACCCTGCAGAGGAATACTGTGATCAATTATGTTGTCCATACATCGAAAATGATCTTGAAAGGTTGAGAAGACCAGAACAGTTGCAAATTGAGACTGTACCTTATGGGTACACTCTATTTTTCTAACACTTTCTATATTTGTAGAACAATGGCACGTGAACCAGCAATCAAGATGAGAAATATTCAGATAGGAAATAAGATGTGAAACTTGTTTTGCCAATAAGATTGAGTAGCCTTCAGATCCTTCCTAAGGGATATGGTAAATCACAAATGTCTGTCTTCAACTCAAGAATGGATATCTTTCTAAAGTCTTTGCACTAATTGAATTGCAGGCCTTTGCATATGAGAAAAGGATTATTAACATTCTGGGATTTGTATGCTTCAGAGAGCACATACAAGACTGTATTAGTTTCTTCTGGCCTTATAATCCTGGCTTTGTTTACATTTTCAGCTGAAGCTTGGGTGTGGGCTCATGATCAAAATAAGACTTGCCCATTTTGGACACTTTTCATGCCTCCAAGGAAGACAAGCGAGACCTAAGACATATTAGGTCTGCCCCACGTGTCAAAACATGTCTAGTGGGTTTGCAGACCCTTAGACCTCCTTCTAAAAAGCAAGTGACATCTCTCTTGTCTGATAAAGATGATACAGATGAAAGGAAGCTGGCAAGATTTTCTTCCAAGGATCTCCTCACTGTTAGCAAAACAGACACCTGATAAACTGCTTAGTCTGCCACATAATTAAAGCACAGCTATGTTAACTCGTAAGTTTCCCTCATTGAATTCCTGGAGCTGTATGTAGCACAAGGCAGATTTGTCCCTGGATTCTTCTTCTGCCTAATGCCCATTAACGTCTCTTGCCTAGGGAAGTGTAAGATGGAAATACAGTGACTCATGTGGTGTGCCTGGAGGGTCACAGCTGTAATGTCTACCTGAATGCAGCTTCATTGATGTCATCTTCTCTGCATGAGTATTATTTTGTCAGTGTTGTGTGGTGCTTTGATGACATAAAATGCTACAGAAATGCTAAATTATAATAAAATATTTATATTTATGCATTCTTATCATGTAACCCCACTTTTCCAGTCTTTAATCACCATATGCACGTTTCAACTGTAATTTAGAGAGGAATTTAAGCATGGGTTTAACTCAAAAAGTGTTTCTAGTCATTGCACGTTATATGTCAAGTTGAGCATGTCTTAAAAGCTTCTTGAATTTGGTCTCTATATTTAACCTTAATGTTCACTTGTGGCTCTGTTGCTAAAATGCAGTAATTAAAAGGGCCATGAGATAGGTGGAGTTAGAGGAAAACCTGAAGTGAGGACCAAGTATTCTGATTTCAGGGATTAATAGCTCCTTTTAGGATATTTGACTTCAGTGTAATTCAATACACTTTTTTACCCTGGTAACTAAGAAATAACATTAAACTTCAGAAACTGGCTGCATCGAAAATGTCTGACTACTGTTACAAATTCTGCAATGCCTTATGTCCTTTTTCTGGAGATGTTTAGCTGCTAATGACACAGAATTGATTCAAATCCATAAATCCATCCAGGGATACCCTTGGAAGTCAGCATTCTGTTTTTAACATCACAGCACTGAACCCAAATCTCTCTGGAAGATCTTTGCCTGTGGTCTGCCTTCCATAGGCATGTTGTTGTTAGACTGAGAGATGAGTGAGCTCCTGATTAGAGAACTCAGCATGGAAATGGCCATACTAATGACCTCTATCCACTTATAACAGACCACTGTTGCTATAAGTTTTCCTGCTGATGACTGGCTATAGAAGCAGAAACAAGTGAAAATGGACTCAGCCATTTAACTCTTTACAGACTGCAAATCGTCCTTCAGACACTGGTAGCATAACAGAAAGATAACAAGATTGTTATAGAAACTAAAACTTTTTTTTTTTTTGAATTAGGAAAACAATAATATATGATATTAATCAGAAAATTTGTCCCAGCTCTAGAATAACTTTTGAGATTTGTGGTGCAGGACTAAGATGTGTTTCAGCTACCTGAGTCTGAAAAATAACTTCTCAGAAGCCTTGCCTGAAGTTTTATGTGCCTGAAAGCTCAGATGAATTTTGTACATCCTCAAGGTAGAGGGATAGTACTTATCTATTCTCATTTTTGAAAACATGTCCATCTGAGCTTCTTGCTGTAGCTTCCCTGTATAATCAATCAATGCAAAAAAAAAAAAAAAAAAAAGAAAAAAAAAAGCCCTCTTAGGCTGTAAGGCAGCTATTTAATTTTAAGCCTTTAATTTTACTCAATAAATGGCTTTAAGAAGAGACTACTGTGCCTAGCTCTGATTTGTATGCCTACTTGGGAGGCACTGGGTAGATGAATCCTGTTCTAGATAACAGCCCACCCTGGTGGCCCTATGGGTCTCATGTAGCATGCTCACCAACATGCAGTTTAACAGCGCATTACTGCATTTTCAGAAAGGAGAGATAGGTACTATGTTCTGCCTCACAGACAAGTGGATTATGATAACTTTTTAAACCAAGTCTATTTGTCTTTGTCTTTTCTGTGTCAGATTTTTCCAGTGACTTCAGGTATCCTGGCTGCCAGCCTAGTGCTTTTTTTGCCATGTTATAATCAGTCTTGCTACTCTGTATGCAGAAATGGTGGCAAGGCGAAAGGAGCTTTAACCTCTTTTCCAGCATTGTCTGATGGTATAGACACACTCCCTAACATGAGACAATGATGGTCACACATTCTTTGGTGAGACTGAGGCTACATTTGCCCTTATTTGTAATAACTTTTAGGATGATTTTGCACATCCTCTGAAGAGTCCTATCATAAATGCATTTGTGACATCTGTCAGTCTGTATCACCAAGTAAACATTGGATAGCTTTGATGTATACAAGTCCTACAGTAAGAATGAGAAACGGCTGCAAATTGGGCTATCACATCTGAATGTTATGAAGGGAGGAAGAAGACGTGAAAGGACTTCAGAAACATTTACTGTTCATTTTGTAGGATTTTAACTGCAATATTTCACAGTTCTGTTACTGGTCAGGTAAAGATGATAGAGAGATCACTGGAATTTTAGTTTTCAACTTGCCCTTCAAAATAGATGACTGCAAATGTTTTCTCCCATTGTATTAGAATAGCTTGGGGTATTAGTCTTGCCAAGCACTTGCTATCGAGCCAGCTGGTAAAGCATCACATCATTATCATTCATTAAGGCCAGCGAGTAAAACAAATGAATAAATGCATTCCCTCCACAAATTTCAAATCATGTGAAATCAGAGGTCCTACTGATACCTCAGTGCTGGAAGACAAATGCTTTGGTTTAAAATGTTTACTGAGCTAAGTTACTCCTCTTTGAGAGCAAGGAATATCTGTGGAAAAGATTGAGTGCTGTGCTCCGGTCACTAAAGCACAGAATGAAAGAAAGTGTCAGAGGCCGTTTTCTCATCTCTGGCATTCAGTGGAGGTTGGATGAAGCTGCAAAAGAAAACTGAACTGGTGTTAGGAAAACAGTCACGCAGGAAAATGCTAGCTCACAGGCTGCTTGCTTAGTCAAGATTCAGAAAAGGACCTCAGGAAACCATTTTGTCCATTCCCTTGATCTCCTGGTTATGTTATGTCACTCTACATAAATTTTCTTTCCTCTCTTTTGGAAGACTTTTAGTGGTGGAGACTCTGCTAGCTTCAAGGCAATTTATTCTTAGGCAGAGTATTTCCTGTCAGAATGAACTTCCAAATATCTGATCTGAATCTCCTTTTTTGCAATTTAAAACTTCATTTATTTGGTGGTTGTATATGTTTATGTGAAGAGACTTTGGGGTAGGGAGATTGACAGCAGACTTTTATTTGGCAAAGGCTTATAAAGATCTAATCTTTCCTCTGGCCTCTTGTGGCGGTTTTACCCTACTAAGCAGCTGAATTCCGCCACAACTGCTCGCTCACTCCCCCTCCTCAACAGAACAGGGGGAGAAAATATGATGGACAAGGGCTCAAGGGTTGAGATAAGGACAAGAAGGTTACTCACCAATTACTGTCATGGGCAAAACAGACTCATCATAGGGAGATTAATGTAATTTATTACTATCACTAGCAAACTAGAGCAGTGAGAACTAAAAGCAAACTAAAAACACCTTCCCCCCACCCACCCTCTCCTACATCCCCCCCAAGTGGCACAGGGGAACGGGGAATGGGGGCTGCGGTCAGCCCATATCACTGCTCCAGCGTGGGGTCCCTCCCACGGGATGCCGTCCTTCCCGAGCTGACCCTGTGTGGGCTTCCCACAGGCTGCAGCTCTTCAGGAACTGCTCCCCTATGGGTCCGTACCACGGGGTCCATCCTTCAGGAGCAAACTGCTCCAGCACGGGTCCCCCACGGGTGGCAGCTCCCACCAGACCTCCTGCTCCACCGTGGGCTCCTCTCTACGGGCTGCAGCTCTGGCCCGGAGTCTGCTCCTGGGGCGCTGTCCATGGGCTGCAGCCTCC
The DNA here is from genome assembly GCA_013399475.1 of Chauna torquata. Taxonomy (NCBI): domain Eukaryota; kingdom Metazoa; phylum Chordata; class Aves; order Anseriformes; family Anhimidae; genus Chauna; species Chauna torquata. Next base: position 120,911 of record VXAL01017281.1, read on the forward strand.
TTCAGGCCACATCCACCTGCTCCACCGGGGGCTCCTCCACGGGCTGCATGTGGAGATCTGCTCCATGTGGGACCCCACGGGCTGCAGGGGGACAGCCTGCTCCACCATGGGCCTCTCCATGGGCTGCAGGGGAACTTCTGCTGCGGCTCCTGGAGCACCTCCTGCCCTCCTTCTGCACTGACCCTGGTGTCTGCAGGGCTGCTTCTCTCTCACCTCTCACTCCTCTCCCAGCTGCTGTTGCACAGCAGGTTTTCCCTTTCTTCACCCTGCTCTCCCAGAGGCACAACCAGCGTCGCTTACGGGCTCAGCTCTGGCCAGCTGCGGGTCCCTTTTGGAGCCGGCTGGGACTGGCTCTTCTCTGACATGGGGCAGCTTCTGGAATCTTCTCACAGAAGCCACCCCTGTGGCCCCCCTGCTACCAAACCTTTACCACATAAACCCAGTACACCTCTGGATCTCTTAATCCTCATTTTCTATTTCTGCGGTTTCCTTGTGCCCCCACAGTACTTTGGAGAAGAACTCCTATGCCCAGCAGAGAGCTGAAAATGCAGACATCTTCCTCTAAGTTTGCTGTCTATTGTTAAAAGTAGCTGTTCCTAGTGCGTTACTTCCTTACCTGATCCTCTCTGGCCTTTCATTTCTAGAAGTTTTTTCACTCACCTACTTGCTCACTTCTTGTAGGAATGTCTTATCTTTGCAGAAACTGTTCTTCTGGAGATGATAAAGGAGTTCTGCTTACTGGACCCAACCTTGTGTCCAAACTCAATAAACAGCCTTCAGTGGGACTGATCCAGACAGAGTTCATATCCATGTTTTGTACTGAGAATTCACTAACTAAAGATGAATAAGAAAGAAAGCAAAATTCCATGTAATTGCAACTGCACACTTCAAATTGTCCATTAATATTCAGAAACAGTAAGATGTAGGAAGTTTGAAGACACCTTTTTGCTTCCACATATTTCGGTATAGCTAAGGTCCTATATGTAAATTAAAGCAACTTGTTCAGCTAATGCGTGTGAGTTAAAATAAAACAACCTGAGAAAACAGCATCTGTTCCTTTTCACACATCCTAGTCAGGCACTTGGAAAAGAAGATGACGTAGACCCCTTCACAGAATCACAGAATCACAGAATGGGCAGGGTTGGAAGGGACCTCTGAAGATCATCTAGTCCAACCCCCTGCCGAGCAGGATCACCTAGAGCACGGTGCGCAGGATGGCATCCAGGCGGGCTTTGAATATCTCCAGAGAAGGAGACTCCACAACCTCTCTGGGCAACCTGTTCCAGTGCTCTGTCACCCTCACAGTAAAGAAGTGCCCCCTCATGTTGAGCCGGAACCTCCTGTGTTTCAGTTTGTGCCCATTGCCTCTCGTCCTGTCGCTGGGCACAACTGAGAAGAGACCGGCTCCATCCTCTCGACACCCTCCCCTCAGATGCTTATACACATTAATGAGGTCTCCCCTCAGTCTTCTCTTTTGCAGGCTAAACAGGCCCAGCTCTTTCAGCCTGTCCTTTTACGACAGGTGCTCCAGTCCTCTAATCATCCAGTAGCCCTCCTCTGAACTCGCTCCGATAGTTCAATGTCCCTCTTGTACTGGGGAGCCCAGAACAGGACAAAATACTCCAGGTGTGGCCTCACCAGGGCTGAAGAGAGGGGGAGGATCACCTCCCTTGACCTGCTGGCAACACTCTTACACGTTATACTCTTATAATACCAAACGGCAGACCCTCTGTACGGTGGTGTTCCCTGAGGCAGTCTTTGACAGCTCTCTGCTGATTCTGTGCCACTTAAGTCAGTTTACAAGTAGAATTATGCCCTAAACCTAGTTGCCAATCATTGCTGAGCAGAAAATGGGGTAAATTGGGAAGATAAATCCCTCACAATGAGTAATTCATCTTGGACTACTCTTCTAACCTCTCTCCATCAGTGCTCATTCATGCATACGCTGTGTGTATTATTTACCTTCCTCATTAGGACTGTATGAGAATTAAACCACATTTGTAAATTATGCCGTAATATATTACAGTGAATGGCACTTGGTAAGGGCTCAAAAGTTAATGTTAAATTTCATTTAACTTAGGACCTACCCCAAACACTTCATTAGTCCCTATATAAAATACTGGGAAGGTTATTACAGTTGTTGCTGTTGCTATTACGCTGCTACGACAACACTTTCTACAAGAAACTGAGATCTGGGCCCCATGATCCTAAACTCTCTCTGTAAAAAATGACTCTCAAAAATTGCTTAAATTGAAAAGACACATAAACATATGGGAGTCTAGGGTATGGATTTCTGTGACCTGACCCAGGTTACTGTGACAAGAAATAAAATACAGCTCTCTTTGCCCCCCACTCCCCACTCCCCCTTTTTTTTTTCTGCTGTCTGGGAAATGACAGGCCTTATGTTCTGTTTTGCAGGGACACTGCTGTATCCCAACTGCCTATTGTGGTGGTCTTACTTGAGCTTTGCAGCACTTAAGTAACAGGCATTTGGCCTCTTGGAGTGCTTTGAATGACTTGAGGAAAGAGTCTGGGCTTCTTCCATACCGACGGATAAAGTGATGTGCTTGATCTTACTGAGTATGGGTTGGTTTCAGTTCTCTAAGATCAGCATCTGGAGTCATTTTAGTGCCTTAGGGAATCCTACCTTGTCTCCAGATCCTAATCCAGAAGGATATAGTCCATGAGTCATCTCTTCCAACCCTACATGGATATCTCAGGTACCTTAGGGTCTGAGAGGACACTGGACACGATCTAACGGTAATGGGATCAAACCTTTGTTGAACATTGACAACAATGGGAACAGGGACACCTTGTGCACATGCAACTAATTGTCATAGAATCATAGAATAACCTGAGTTGGAAGGGACCCACCAGGATCATTGAGTCCAACTCCTGGCTGCACACAGGATCACCCCAAAATCGGACCATATGTCTGAGAGTGGTGTCCAAATGCTTCTTCAACTCCAGCAGACTCAGTGCCATGACAACTGCCCTGAAGAGCCTGTTCCAGTGCTTAATTTTTATCTAAATACCTGTAAGTCCAATATTTATCTAAATACAACCCTAATAGTCCAGCTGAGGTCCAGGTCCTTCTCCACTGGCTAGATAGGGAATATGGGTGCATTTCTTAGGTTGTTTGCATCATCCTGGTATACTAGACACCCATAATTTTGTTGGACATAGCACAAAAATTAGGCATCTGTGCAAGGTGGTGAGTGCACAGCTTGTTTTCTCTCAGAAATGGTTCTCTTCCAAGGTATCAGTGTTAATAGATGGAAGAAAATAGGAGAAGCTGATCTAAATATTAAATATGTCTTTAATAGCTGACTTTCACAAGTCCTTTATCCCAGATTGTTTTCTCCATTAGCACCTACAAGAGTTGATTAAATATGAGACAGATGTGCCAGATGCATCAGTCTTGCCTTTTTTTTTTTCAGATTGTATGTACCAACCAAAAGGAGATTGTTGCCATTTGTTATTAAAGCATTCCTAACTACATCTCCTAGGATCAAAAAATAACTTTGTTTTTTATGCCCAATAGTTTTTCTTGCCCTTGATAGCACAATCAACAAATTAACAGTGATCTTGTAATTTATTCCCACAACGTTCATTCCAAAAGCAATTAAATTCTCTTTTATGCCACATTGTCCTGGTGACAGATGTGTGGTTACCACTCAGACATTTGATGGCTGATATAAATCATCCTGCGATCAAATGTGTCTGTTGACTTGAGAGTCTGTATTTGCAGCAGATGCCTCCACGTAGAGAGTGACAAGCAAATTCTTCATGGGAGTTGCATTTCAGTTATCCACCTTGCTCCACTCTGACTTTGCAATCTGACAGCTTGGTTATTTTATGACAGCCGGGATTCTTCAAACGTATATTTACAAAGCTACCAAATGTGTCACTTTATTACTTATACCAAATAATACCTTTGATATAAAAGAAGTGCATTAAAATTTATAGGGGAACAGTGTTTAAGGAGCAGGAATAAATAGTGAGTTTAACAATTTGACAAATTTATCTGCAAATGTTGGAAGAACTGTAGGACTTTTTTTTTTTTTTTTTTACAGTTTTGCTAAGAGCAATATCCAAGCATAATAATTCCCTTTTCTCCTTGTCCCCTCACCAGGCTCTCATAGTAGCTATAAATTAGATCACAGTGGGAGCCAAGAGTCTTCAACTGTGATTAAAACAGAGCTATGTCCTGGATCAAAGCTACACAATTTGAATGTCTCTTTTGCTAATCTGTGAGGAAGCCTTTGGTACAGCTTTAGCCATCCCAGCTAGTTCAAGAGGTTTAGGCATGTCTAAGGGGTTAGCATAGACCAGGAAATATTTCCCAAAGTTGCTTTTGCTATGTCTACCCTGTTTTGAAAGAAAAGGAATTTTAGCACAGTATATGTCTCCAGGTGGTGTCAGCTAGTCTCACTGTTGGCCAGAGAATGGGCTCAGGCACTGTAGTTTATTAGTATAAAAATAACATAAGGCTACGCAAAATAACAGTCTAAATGAAATAGGGCTAGGGAGTGAGCTTGTGTGAGCTGTCCAAAGTGAAGTTTTGGCTCTGGCCATTTTGTTTTGGATGCTTTGAACAGAAAAAGTGCAGAACAATGATCATATCTGAGGCCTTAGGGACACCACAGGGCATCCAGAAGAGATCCAGGGCCAAGCACGCTGTGGATCTGTCCAAGTAGATGGATGTTAGTTGATGACGTTTAGCTTCAGAGTCAGGCAGTGATCCCTTTATATGTTTTATTTGGTAGTATGGACACAGCAATAGGGTAACATGCAGGGTAAAGACAGACATGATGTAATACATTTTACCTTTTTGCAACAGCTGAAGAGATGAATGAGACAGAGATGTAATTCCCACAAGCAATTGTTTCTAATAAATGTATCAACAGTAAATCAGCTGGTTATTTAACTTCTTATTTAACCCATATGGGGTGCACCTTCTGGGTTAGGCCATGTGGTGGAAGTGTGATGGCTGAAGGATCACATCAGGCTGACACATTACCTCATGTCAGCCAGGTAATCAGCTGGATCTAATTTGTAGCTGGAGACATGCTGTGAATAAAAGAAAGTGCCAGTCACAGCAGGAGCCTGAAGTTCAACCTCAATATTGGTCTCAATGGATGTCCAATGCTCTTTGGAGTTTTGGGGGAACCTGGCCAATTTCTACTCAGGGAATTGCATGTTCTGGTTGTGGTTTAATTTATGTGCTCCTCCCAGGTCATGAAGGGGAAGGAAATTGCTTCAGCTTATTCTGCAGTGTGGTCTCTCTAGATGCTTAACGTTGAGGCAGGGAAACAAGTGCTGTGTGCTCATTTCTTCTTTCCCAGGTGAATGAATAGTGAGCATTTCTTTGTTTTTCTTTCCTCTTTATTTCCACATTACCATTAATGGAGGAGATGGCAATTTGCTGTTAGCTTGACTCTGTAGTGAAAAAGCAGCATGGACCACATGGGAACGATTTAAGGGCTTCCATAAATACAATACCATCACCTGCATGGGTCATGGTCTTGTAGCAGGACCTAGCCTCACAGGCTGGCCTAGTTCTTGTAATATTTAAAGACTTTGAGTTAGCTCCATAGGAAGGAAAAATCTGGGCTTGCTACTGTGCCCATGGGAAAGTTAATGACATCAGAGTTTAATTTTGTGCTATTTCTGGAAGGATATTAGATCACGATTGGGCTTCTGAATTCTCAGTTGGATCAGGATAAGGAACTTATTAAAAACTGGGAAATGTTAATATCATCTTTTCTGTAGTGCTTATATATATGTATAAAGCATGTCACCATTCATTACAAGATTTATCCTTTCAATTTCTAGTTCCATTGTGATTATGTCATGCTGTAGAATAGGAACATCACTCCTCTTATTCCTTTCTATGGATAATTAATTCATACTAGTAAAGAAGGATTTACAAAAGGGAAAAGTCCAGCTTTAAAGAAAGAATCATTCTGTCCAGTGGACTGGATTTAAATCGTGTTTTTATACCTTTGGATATAGACCAAAGGAAAAAGTCAACCTTTTAACCGAGGATTTTCAAAATACCAATTAGCTAGTACATCTGGTCTCAAAGATTTTTTGTTTGTTTGTTAAGATTCTCTCTACTTTCTTTATAAAAAACAGATCACCAGAAAAAGAACATTTTTCCCTTAAAAAAAAAAAAAAAAACAGTTAACAAGCAACAGAGGAAGCAGTAAAGAAAGCACTGTGTATGCAAAATAATTTCACACCACTGAAATACAACCATTTCTGGGGTTAAGGACAGGCTGAAATGTATATGCACACCACACTGCATTGTCCTAATGTATGAATGTATCTCACTTCAGCACTGTCTCCATGAACACTTCCCACTTACTGTAACCATGATAAGAGTGTGGGAAATCTGCAGTTATAATGGTAAAAATTGTTCCCTTTAAAAGTGACAAAAAGGCGCATTGAAATCAAAGTATTTTCCATTGATTTTAGTAATATGATTTTGTACTTGAAGGATAGAGCACAAATCTTTCTGCAGGCCAGAGCCTATTTCTTTAGGAAGTTGCCTTCGTGTTGCTACTACTCAATAGATGCTTTTAGGTAATATCCAGTGCTGTGGTTTAACCCGGCAGGCAGCTACGCACCACACAGCCGTTCACTCACTCTCCCCCCACCCCGCCCAGTGGGATGGGGGAGAGAATCGTGAAAAAGGAAAAAAAAGCTCATGGGTTGAGATAAAGACAGTTTAATAGGACAGAGAAGAAAGGGAAAATAATGATGATGATAATAATAATAATAATGATAATAGTAAAAGAATATACAAAGCAAGTGTACACAATGCAATGCATAATGCAATTGCTCACCACCCGCTGACCGATGCCCAGCCTGTTCCCGAGCAGCGGCCCCCCCTTTGCCCCGGCCAGCCCCCCCAGTTTTGTTGTTCAGCATGACATCATATGGTATGGAATTTCCCTTTGGTCAGTTTGAGTCAGTCGTCATGGTCCTGTCCCCTCCCAGCTTCTTGTGCACCCCCAGCCTCCTCGCTGGCAGGGCAATACGAGGAGCTGGAAAGTCCTTGGCTCTGTATAAACACTGCTCTGCAGCAACTGAAAACATCACCATTATCTTCATCGAAAAAATCCAAAACACAGCATTGTGTGAACCTCTACGAAGAGAATTTAACTCTATCCCAGCCAAAACCATGACATCCGGGTACTCACATCCCAATCACAGCTTGTAAAAACTCTGGAAATGACACAATCACTTCCCTGAAAAACTTATTCTGTAAGTTTTTTTCATGAGTCATACTTACTTCTGTGGGAGCAGAATTAATGTAACACCGAACACTTTTGTCAATTCCCCTTGCAATGATGTGCAACAGCAAACACATGAAGAAAACAGAACTCTGCCTAATCTAAAGCCATAGGGAGTGATGTGGAGGCAGACACATTGTTCCAAGACATGATGCCAGGACATTTGCTTGTATGGGAAATGAGAGTAACATGCACTGGACACGGCACTTGTGTAACTGATTTCCTCTCTGTATATGTATATATGCAGCTGTGTCTTGCAGGAGGAGTTGCAGAGTTGGGAATGTCCAAGACTGCCCAATGGAAAAGGGTGGGGATGTATCTAATAGAAGCCATTTCTCCACAGTGACCGTGGTAATTTTCTTCTCCCTGTGCCACTATGGTTTCTTTGGGGACTTTGACCTGACCTGACATTGCACTGTACTGGACTTCAATGAAGTAGAGGTATTTGATTTCAGGAGGAGCTGCACACTGTTGCAGGAATGAGTAAGATGATTATGTACCTTAGCTGGATAAAATGTTTCCGTCAGAATTACTGTTCAGCGAATAAAGTGGTATTCTCTTAACAAAATTTTCTTTCGATACATATCACAATTTTAACCTGAGTTCTTGCCTGTCTTTGGTATCAGTGCATGCATAATGAAGATTATCATTTAAGCAACTCATGTTTTCGTTCCTGTCTTCGGTTTGAGGTCTCTGACTGAACCTTGTCTCCAAGGTTCATCAGTTTCTCATGAGGCACAGCTTCCCCTTTTATGAGGAGGAAATATAGAATATTGTGGGATCTCCTAAGGGAATTTCTAGGTTTTGATTGTTTGAATTGAAGGCCAGAAGTTTTACCTCACTTTTTTTTTTCTCCCACTATGTCTATGCTGACCTGGCTTGTGAAGGTGTTAGGTAATCCCAACTAATATTAAAGTTATAGGATGAGTGAAAAGTCAACAACTTTGAAACTCTGAAAAACCATAATCAACACCTCTCCCCTCATTGCTGGTTCCTTTGGTTTTCTGGCTTTACTAGGTGTTCACAAAGCTGCTGAATGTCTTACACTGGAGAAGCATGGTAGCTTCAGCAGTAGCAGAGCACAGTAGGTCCTCAGCCTGCCCATGATCACTGATCCAAAGAGGCTATTTTCCGCTTGGCTGAGTTTTGTAGAGATTGGAAGGTGTATCAAGTTAACTTAGTTCTGGTTTGTGATGGCATTTGGAACTTCAGTAAATAAGGTACTGCAAATCTGTTTAATTCTCTTTTTCTTTTTCTTAGGCAAAACCAGTATCAGAAGAACTTGTACTGTAGGTATTGGTTCTTTCTGTGTTGCTGGATATAATGTGGGTGACTGTATATCTGATGTTCAGGAACTCAGTTCATTGCATGTGTTATTCCAACTGGGGAAAATGAATTCAAATAATGCTGCTGGGGTTGATGGTTTAGGAGATGGATAAATATAGCTTCTGCATTACTTTATCTGTCTGTGTATACATTGTTTAATTCATCTCTGTCCTCAGCTGATTAATCTAGAGACAGGGCAGTGAAAATTAACTCCCCGTTACACTGCATTTGAACTCACAGCTATCATATTTGTTTACTGACCTCCAGATCAAGGACTTCATAAACTTTTGAAAGAAACAAATAAGCAGTCACAGGAGAACATTTGAAATGCCTGTATCAGAAGTAATGTGGGGTAGTATTTAGAATCAGGGACTATAAATCATCTACCACTGATTTCCCGAGAACCAAAGTATCATTGCCCCATGCCTCCATATCTTTATTACTATTAAGTTCTAACGATAGCTGCACATTCAGAAATAGTGAATAAATAAACTTTGTCTAAAAACATCCTTCAGTGATTTAGATACCCTGGTGTTCTTGTAGCTTCAAAATGTTTAGTGTTCAGCTTTGATTTAGATGTGTACTTGAAAGATAGGAGCTGCACTCAAAAAACTGTTAGGCTTCAGCATTGGCAAATTTACAGTAGAAATCCTGTATTCAACAGTTGTGTAGCAGTGAGGCAGAATGCAAAGAGATTTTCTTGAGTACTTCCTTGCTGTTCTAGCTACAAAATGCTGAGATTTAACAAAATAGAAGATAATTTCCATAAAAACGAATCCAACCTCTTAGAGAGTGATCGTGGCTTTCAGTTAAGATACTCAGACACTGAAGTAATGATGTAGGTATCCATGAAAATCCACAGAGGGACTCTGAATCAGGCCCTAACTACTGACAGGGAAGAAAAGAAGGAAAACAGAAGAAATTCAGTTTAAATGAAAAGTAAAAGACTCTGCACAACCTGCGGAAAAACATTTGGGTAACATATTCCTTAGCAAGTCTTTTTTCCTTCTCATTTAATTTGTTGAAAACAAATAAACCATTAATTATATTCTCTCATTCAGTGTGTACATTTCTCTCATTAAGTGTGTGAATACAAACTTAGAAACAGAATTTGCCTTTTTTGATACTAGCCAGATCTACAGAATTCAGTCATGGATTCCAGACTCTTTCTGAATAAAAAAAATTGCATCCAGACTAGGAGAATATGGGGTATCTCATTTATCAGAGTCTAACAACACCCACCAAATGTTGCTTCCTGCATAATTTATAGTTATAATATCAGTGGGCCATGTCTTTCCCTTCCCAGGAAGTGTGAGGAGAGCATTTTAATACAGCTCTTCATGGGAGCAATGCCACGCAGGCTTTAAAGCTGCATTGCACAAGATCTCAACAAAGACCATGAACATCATGTAGGGAAAATAACTGCTAATACTGCAGCATGAGCTGCTTTTGCAAAGCCAAGCTCAGGATAAGCACTCAGAAATCAAAGGAGGGAGCTGTAAATGAGGTCTGAAATGGAGATTCCCTTCCAGATTGTTCACACAGGGGAGAACCCAAGCATTTTACTGTGTAGTCAGTGTTGCACAAGCATTATGTGTAAGTTTTTAGGAGACTGGAGAAGCCTGTGAAGCCTGTACTTTTAATGGTGAAGAACTGTTAAGTGAAAAATCAGATGCTTACAAGTAAGATTACAGATACAGCCAATTTAAATATACAACTTGCAGAAAACACCATGTCCATGCAAGACATGCGCAAATTATACTCCTTCTGCTGTCTGCACCTTGTTTCTGTCCATTAGTGGTTGAGTAGTACAGGCTTGGCAGCCATCAGTTGAAGGACACAAGGTTACCTCCTTCAAAGTAGTCAGCACTAAGGAGTTCAGCATTTTTAAACTCTTCCAGCTCCAAAACAAAATCTGCTCATGTCCTCAGTATGCTTCAACATATCACAAGCTGTTCTCCCAGACATCAAGGACTTCTTATCTCCTTGTACTGAAGAGATCACAAAAACCCTCTGGTCTCAGTGATTAGCATTTATTCACGGCAATATAACGTATCCAGGAAGTACACGCTTGTCATGTGCTGTGATAGCATATGTTGTTTGCATGTGTGAATATGAGTCCACAGTTAATACAAAATCAGGAATAAGTTCTCCAAATCAGCACAGAATACTTCTCAGAAGTCAAAATAAGTGATCTGGCAAAGAAACAATGTGCTGGATCAGGCAGTTTGGTGCTGAATGCTGAATAAATAGGAGCCTTCACGTTGGTGTTGCAGGGAGGTAGGCAAACAGGAAGGTTAGCAGTGTTTAGCAGCATTCAGCTTTAAATGCTATCCTGGTATAAGTCAAGACCTTCCAGGCAGCCCTGAGAAGAAACCAAACCAAACCAAAAACAAACTATGGAGTAACTTGCTCTTCTTTTCTCTGGGATATCACTTTTAATAAGAACCATAAAAGTTCTGGACTTTAAACAAGTAAACTAACATAGTACCAAAATCAACAGATAGCAAGGAGATTGAAAGGTATTTTAAGAAAATGTTAGTATATTAAAATTCTGCAAGTTTGGTAGAAACATAATTCATAGTACCAGCAAGGGGAAAGGATAGCATTAACTTCTACATTTTATATAAATCCCTATGTTTGGAACAAGACCCACACCTCTTTTATGAAGTTTAATTTATATTGTAAGATGAAATAAAAATTTTATATTCTGTATGAAAGAAGAAAAGGTCCTTAGTGAATGATCTTAAATTGTCTCCTATTTGAATGAGTTCATTTTACTGAGAGAGTTCCATCAAACCTTTAATTAAGCTTAAATTGTACATCTAAAAAGTCGGTAATTTGACAGTGACCTCCTCCAAATACATTGATCTAAGTTGATGGAACAGAGAACAAAATGTTAAAATTAAAAAGCTTTTTCATTTTACTCATGAGATTTTAGGTTTAGTATGAAAGGTTGGGGCAAGCAATGACTTTTAAGAAAATATGTTTTCATTTTTTTCCTCTCAAAGAAGTTTCTAATGATAGAGGTTCAATTAGTTAATGTTTGTACAGCAGTTCGATAAATGTGAAGTACTCTCTTGGACTTGATCTGATTCTCAACAAATTTGACAGTGGACTTTGCATTGACTTCTGTGAGAGCTGAGCTGCAGCGCTCAAATCAAGCTTTCTGAGGAGCTACAGAACAGATTCTGAAGAGCTCAAAGCTGTAAGCCAGATTTTTGAAGACACTGATGTCTTCATTTCTTACTTGGTCCACCCTACTCTTTCAGAAACAGAACATTTCAGTTTAAAATCTTCTATTCCTATCAGCATGGCATTTCTTATTTCTTGATGTATATTTTTGTATGCAGCTGCATTGAAGTGCTCTGAAGTGGTCTTCACTTGCACATCCTGTTTCACTGTAATTTAAGAGGCTACTAATGTAAGCAGTGATTTTACAGTTTCTTTAAAAACAGGATGAAATTAATGAAAAAAATGATCTTATCCCCATTCCTGCAGAACCCCATTAAGGTGATTCTTTGCTGAAAGCTGCTTTTGAGATCTGCCAGACAATTTACAGTCAGTTTAGGTGTTGATTTTTTTTCACACTACTGTGCAAATTTGATATGTCTGAGGTAAAGATCCAATGTAGTCCAATCAATACAGTTACATTTACCAGTCACACTTAGAATTTCATCAAGGAAGTTATGCAAATTTGTTTGAAAAGTTTCTTTGTCCATAAAACTTTGTTCATGGACATTGCTTATTTCTGTTACTGTATTTTGATGAATTTGGATTGGATTTTTCCATTTTTTTTCCTTCAAATTCTCATGCAAAGTTTACAAACCAGAGTTTCCATCTTATTTCAGTCATCTTGCTTGGCCCATGTTGAGTGACCAGTACTTACAGTTCCTAGTCGTATCCTTTTTTTTTTTTGAAATATATTACAATATTTTTTTCTAAAAATGTTGCATAGGCAATAATGACATTGATTTTGTGCTTGATCTGCACTTGAATTTTGCATACCATATTTCTGGGAATGAAATACAAATTTCTTAAAATAAATCAGAAAAAGACATGCGTTTTAACACTAGATAGTAATAGAGAAAAGTTTAAATTTAAGTCTTTTGGCTCCAAAAATACAAATAGGTAAATTTGAATTTGGTAAGAAAAAAATCAATATTATGAGAACATTATTGATGAATTCAGATTGAAGGATTCAGATCAAGCTGATGATCAAAAATTCACTCAATTATAGATCACAGAATTACTTCTTAGTGTTTCCCATGTCAGTGCTCTGGTCTGTGAAAAATACTGTGTACCAGACTCCTTAATTCATCATTAACTTGTCTCTCGCTGCTTCTAAATCAAATCTGTTTGATTTGAGGACAGACTGCATCATCCCTGAATACATGTACCGAATAATTTACTGAGCAGCACTTTAATGTGTATGTTTGATTTGTACCTTTTAAGGGGTTAAGGAGTTGACGACTCATTTCACCTACTAGGGGATCTTTTTGTCTTCTTCTTCTTAAGTGAGTATTTGAGGATTGTTTCTTTCCAGAACTGAAGAGAGGTCAAAGTCCTTAACCAATGCACATAGCTAGACATCAGGATGTGAGTTTTATTATGGTTTTTTTTTTTTTTGTGGCCTATGACAGAGACAGAACAAGAAGATAGTGAAATCTGGTCCAGTGTTTAAATGTTAAATTAGATCTGTCACAAGAAGGTATTTCTCTTACACTTTAACTTTCTTGTCAAGAAAACATCCTAAAATAAGACTTCTTGTTAAACTTTTTATGTTCATCAGAGTGAGAAAGTGACCAAAAGATGGTGATTTTTATTTCACTATTTTTCAATTTAGAAAAGAAATAGGAGATGATATGAAATCCAGCTATATCTTAACTTCTTAATAGATAGCCCTACTAGAGGAGAAGTGTTATTGGACCTGGTGTTTACCAACACAGATGAACTAATTAAAGAGGTCAAGATTGGAGGCAGTCTGGGCTGCAGTGATCATGACCCGGTGGAGGTCATGATCTTCAGGGATACGGACCTGGCAAAGAGAAAAATCAGGACCCTGAATTTTAGGAGATTGAACTTCCAGTTGTTTAAAGAATTAGTGGATGAGATCCTCTAGGATGTTGTCCTTAGGGATAAAGGAACTGATCAGAGCTGGCTGCTCTTTAAGGACACTTTCCATAGATCGCAAGAGCTCTTGATTCCTGCATGCAAAAAAGCAAGCAGGGAAGGCAGGAAAACAGCATGGCTGAGTAAGGACCTGCTCATCAAACTGAAGTGTAAAAAGGAAAGGCACAGGCAGTGGAAGCAGGGAAACATGGCCTGGAAGTGTATAGGGACACTACCTAGACTTGTAGGGATAGGGTCAGGAAAGATAAGACACAGTTGGAATTGAACTTGGCAAGGAATGCAAAGAACAACAAGAAGAGTTTCTACAGATACATTAGCCAGAAAAGGAAGAATAAAGAGAGTGTACCCCCTCTGATAAACGGGATGGGAAAACTGTTCACAACAGACATGGGGAAGGCTGAGGCACTCAACGTTTTTGCCTCAGTCTTCACTGGCAGTCAGGCTTCCCATGTCTCTCAAGTCCCTGAACCTCAAGGTAGGCACTAGGGGAGTTAAGTCCCTCCCACTGTGAGTGAAGATTGGGTTCGAGACCACCTAATGAACCTCAACAAACATAAGTCTATGGGAACTGATGAGATGTATCCCAGGGTCCTGAGGGAACTGGCTGATGTAGTTGCCAAGCCACTCTCCATCATATTTGAAAAGTTGTGGCAATCAGATGAAGTCCCAGTGACTGGAAAAAGGGAAACATCACTCCCATTTTCAAAAAGGGTAGAAAGGAGGACCCTGGGATTTACAGACCAATGAGCCTCACCTCTGTGCCTGGGAAAATCATGGAGCAGATCCTCCTGGAAGCTAT
>VXAL01017281.1:136958-158965 GCA_013399475.1 Chauna torquata
CTTGAAAGAGCAGTGGGAAATTACTAATATTTAAACAGTAATTTCAGGCCCTGATGACTTGGCGGTAATGACTAACTTTAGTCTTTTAGTCATTCTTTGAAGTTTATTTTATTTTATTTTATTTTTGGTAGAAATAATTACTCTAGTTTAAAATTACCATTAAAAGGTTTAGATCTGTAAGAGTGTTTGTGATGTTCAGATGTTGGTCTTCAAGCTGAAGTACCTAGAGTCATCATCTTACTGAAAGGGTGTTGTTGCTGTGCTGTGACCAGCCCCTTCAAATAATCAGTGCACAACAGAGGATCATGAAAGTATCTCAGTTCTCAGACTATCTATCTCTGATTAATTGAAGAGTCTGGATCTTACAGTGGGTGAAGCACACTGGAGTCTGGAGCTTACATCTCTTTCTCCATCCCCTACCTTGACTATACACAGAGCCAGTAGACACCAGCTACAAGGCCATGGATATGCTCTTCATTCCTCCTGTCTCCTTCAGAGATGTTATTTCTCCCACATTTTCCATTAGTTTGGTGGCTACAGATGCAGCCTCAGAGTAATTGGGCCAGTGACTAGTGAGGCAGTCACCTTTCACAGCGCTGCATCAGGGGAAAACAAAACATTTTTTTAGGGCTGCAGATAACCAGTGGGGACAACTGGGATGAATAAATGCACAGAAAATATTAAAGAAGTTAAATTTCTGTACATGCTGAGTTCTCCATTGGTGTTTTTCACAGGCCCAATTCTCATCTTACCTGGACAAGTTTACCAATACCAAGTTAATAATGATGTGCTATCCTGAGAGCAGGAGCCTGCTGAGATAAGCAAATGTAACATGTAGTATTTACATTTACAGTCCTGACTTTACCATAAAAATATTTGTAGTACACTGTAGATGTGCTTACTGTGCAGATTTCCGTAACATTATTTCCTTGCTCAGTTGGAATATTGTGTAAAATGACAGAAGACATTGGATGAGACTGAAAAATAAGTTAACATTTTCTTTCTCAAAATGAAGCAAATAGGTTTCAATATTGTTTTTGCAGGTTATTTTCTCTTCAGGGCACAAAGTAACATGAAATGTTTTAAGTTCTTTTGTTTTCAAATGTCCTTCAACTTGTTAATTTCAAGGCCCCACTGTTCGCTGTGATTCATTGCAGCAGTGAATAACGAATGTCACTAAAATAGTGAGATCGCCTGAACTACTTTAGAAATTAATGGACTGACTGTGATATACTGGAGTGTCTTTCATGCATCTATAATTGGAGAGCCAATTTATTTCCAATCATTTCAAGCACTGTAATTATAGTGCATCATTGTTGCCTGCTTAACATTCATATGGGAAGCTGGCAAAATAATGCTGGCGGGAGGCCACATATTTTACAACTGAAATGAATGGTAAAAATGGGAGGTAATACACAAAGGCACAGAACTTTAAATTTTGTTTAGAGGTTTTGTTCTGGCTAACATGCAATGGGGTCATGGTAGAATGATATGGAACAAATCATGTTCATAAAATGTCAATAAAAATGTTTTCCAAATAGACTATAAATCAGTGTGGGAAGAAAAAAAAAGAAGATAAATCAAATGTTTTAAATACAAATCCCATAGTCTGTAATATCCAATCTTTTATTAACATTTCAGCTGGAGAAAGAGGTAAATTACTTGCCAGGAAAAGAAAATGCAGCAAGGTGGGTTTTATTTATTTATTTATTTATTTATTCATTAATATATACTGTTCATAGCAGTAAAATAAGGAATTGTCACAGAATCACAGAATGACAAGGGCTGGAAGGAACTTCTTGAAGACCGTGGTCTCAAAGATCTCGAAGACCTCAAAGCAGGGCTGTGTCTAGGCAGATTTTGAAGGGAGACTCCATAGATGGAAACTCCGTAACCTCTCTAGACAGTCTATTCCAATACTTGACCACTCTGACAGTAAAAATTATTTTTGTTGTGTTGAAATGGGATTTCCTGTATTTTAATTTGTGTCCATTGCCTTTTCTCCTTTCATTGGCCACTACTGAGAGGAGCCTGGCTCCATCTTCTTTACAACCTCCCATCAAATATTTATACACTTGCATAAGATCATCACCAATACCTGTCTTCCCCAAGCTAAAGACTCTCAGCCTCTCCCTGTGTGTTGGATAGAATGACAGAATCATAGAGTCATTTAGGCTGGAAAAGACCTTTAAGATCATCAAGTCCAACCATCCACCTAACACTACAAGTCCATCACTAAACCATGTGCCACATCCACACATCTCTTAAATACCTCTAAGGATGGCGACTCCACCACCTCCCTGGGCAGTCCATTCCAGTGCCTAACCACCCTTTCTGTGAAGAAATTCTTCCTGATGTTCAATCTAAACTTCCCCTGGTGAAACTGGAGGTCATTTCCTTGTGTCCTATCACTTGTCACCTGCTAAAAGAGTCCAACACCTTCCTTGCTGCGATGAGGTCTCCCCTCAGCCTCCTCTTCTCCAGATTAAACAGCCCCAGTTCCCTCAGTCACTCCTCATATGTCTTGTTTTCTAGTCCCTTCGCCAGCTTTGTTGTTCTTTGCACACACTGAAACAACTCCATATCCTTCTTGCAGTGAGGGACCCAAAACTGAATGCAATGTTCAAGATGTGGTCTCACCAGTGCCATGTGCAAGGGGACCATCACTTCCATAGTCCTGCTGGCCACACTATTCCTGATGCAGACTAGGATGCTGTTGGCCTTCTTGGCCACCTGGGCACACTGCTGGCTCATGTTCAGCCAGCTGTCCACCAGTAGTCCTGGTCCTTTTCTGACAGGCAACTTTCCAGCCACTCTTCTCCAAGTCTGTACTGCTGCATGGTGTTGTTATGACCCAAATGCAGCACCCGGCATTTAGCCTTGTTGAATGTCATGTGACTAGACTGAACCCGGTGATCTATCCTATTCAGATCCCTCTGTAACGCCTTCCCAACCTCAAGCAGATCAAGACCCACACCCAACTTGGTGTCGTCTACAAACTTACTGAGGGTGCAGTCATCAATATCACTGAAAAAGATATTAAGCAAAACTGGCCCCAGTACTGAGCCCTGGGGAACATCATTTGTGACCAGCTGCCAACTGGATTTAACTCCATTCAAAATAACCCTTTAGGCCTGGCCTCTTAATCATCTGCGGGGCCCTTTGCTGGACTTACTCCAGTATGTCCGTGTCTTTCTTGTACTGGGGAACCCAGTGCTGGACACAACACCCCACATGTCTCTCGACTGAGTAGAGGGGAAGGATTGCCTCTTTGATCTGCTGGCAATGGTCTTCCTAATGCTGCATAGGTGGTGGACTTCTTTGCTGCAAGGGCACTTTGCCGTCTCATGATCAACTTGTTTTCCACCAGGAACCCTAGCTCTTTTTCTGCAAAACAGTTTTCCAACTGATTGGTGGTTAGTGCATGGAGTTATTCCTCCCCAGGAACAGGACTTGACATTTCTGTCTGTTGAACTTCATAAGGTTCCTGTCAGCCCATTTCTTCAGCCTGTTGAGGTTCCTCTTAATGGCATCACATTTTCTTCATTCTTCTGTAAGGATATACAGGAAACACTGTGGAATGCCTTACGAAAGTCAAAATAAAGAATGTCCACTGATCTCCCCTCATCCATGGAGCTAGTCGTCTCATCATAGAAGTCTATCAGGCTGATCAAGTGTGGCTTCCCCTTTATAAATCCACTATGAGAACTCTCGGTAACCTTCTTGTCTTGGATTTCAACGTATGTCTGGGAAATTAGTTTCCAAGAGTAGAGCAACCCCTCAGCAGCACTTTTATCTCTAGCACTATTAAGAAGACTTTTTGCCACAGTCAAATGGCATGACTGCCTGAATCTGATCCCAAATACAGTCTCAACAAGACCTTTCTGACAATCTGCCCTGACTTCAGGATTTTCTG
The DNA here is from genome assembly GCA_013399475.1 of Chauna torquata. Taxonomy (NCBI): domain Eukaryota; kingdom Metazoa; phylum Chordata; class Aves; order Anseriformes; family Anhimidae; genus Chauna; species Chauna torquata. Next base: position 140,875 of record VXAL01017281.1, read on the forward strand.
TCTTATTCTCTTTCTTTTGTGCTATTTCCTGTTTGGTTTACTGCCTCTTTTGTGTATGACTCTATACTACTATGCTTATTTTATTAGTGCATTTTGGCAATAGGACTTACACTTCAACAGTTATGTTCCAATCACCATTACTGTTCTGCAATTCTGGTACAGCTATTTGATGTGAATTACTATGTCCAAATGCAAGCAGTTCCGTGGCTTCGATAAATCCTGTCATTACTTTTTCTGCCTGTCTTACTAACACTCTCATCAGTCTTATTGCCTAGCTTTTTCTCATAGATTTTCTGCATTTGTTTTAGTTGTAGTTCCTCCTACCATTGACAGAAAACATTAGCAGTACCCAGGTTGAGTCTGTTTTGCCCATAATAGTACCTGATAAGCAATCTCCCTCTTTTCATCTTGGCCAATGAACTTTTTCATCCTGTTTTCTCTCCTTGTGCTGCTGAGGAGGGGCACTCTTCTGTGTTTCTCCTCAGTCACACTAGCCTCATTCCTAGAAAGTTATGGAGCTAAGGGTCAGCCTCTGAGGGTGCTCTTTCAATTAATTTGTACTGATGGTTAGATATCCTAAAATCACCCTTAAAATATCACATTTTTAGCTACATTTGAACAAGAGTATCTTTTCTTTGTGGGAAATCATGTTCAGAATAAACCTCTCTAGTCTCTGCTGTTGATTGTTAGAGGACCCTCTTTTTTGCTCAGTAATTTAGGTCTACCTCCCTGTGGTGTATTTGCATGCAATAAAGGGAAATAAATTTTCACACTTTTAGCTGATAAGGGGAGAAATAAGTATTTTGCTTTAAGAGGCAACAACAGGGTTGAGAAGAATGAGATTGATTCTTCAGGCTTGTAGATTAAATGCAGAACTTATTTTTCACATGCAGAGTTAGAGAAATCCATATTCCTTTTTATCTCCATCTTTGCTTTTGTGCATACAGTGATAAACCATAACGAGGAAGGTTTTACAGATTCAGATAATATTAATGGTGAAAAGATAACAAAAAGGAAGATGTTACCTTATAACTTCCATTTACATATGGGCCATACTTGCAGAAAGAAATGCAGGTTCTAGCTCCAGAGATTACTGAGGAGCTTATACTTTGCTGATTGGAACAAGAAAGATGTTTCTTTCCAGAAAGAATGAATCTTTCTGGATCTCACCTAAATATCTAAACAAATGGGCCGCTTCATAATGAATAGTGAGAAGATTCACAAGAGCGTGCATCTGAATAATAAAGCTGATCCACTCCAGAGCTTCTCCCCATGTCATCCATGCTACAGATACAGATACTCCCTGATGTTTCTGGGCTCCAGTCTGGAGCAAAACTAACAGTTCACTGTTGAAGAAACCCTGGCATGGGACAGAACTTAATTCACTTTGAGACTTGCACCCTGTAGATATTACAGATGTGAGACAGAGACCAAGCCTGGCTCCCAGGCAAAAAGAACAAGGACAATACAGGTGTAGCCAAAAGCAATAAAGTAGCTGGTCACTAGCCAGGCATTGTCTGCTCACGTGCTTTTGTAGATCTTGGTAGGATTTCTCTGTGTCATTAGACACTTTTCTAAATCTGGTCTGATCCATAGTTCCTTGTAGCCTCAGTAATTTTTTTTTTTTTTTTTCCCAAGATGTAAGGAATAAGAAATAAGAGTCTATAAAAAAATGCAAAGGTTTGACAACAACAAAAATCCTCTGGTTCAAGTCTGTAGCAAGAAATTCTTGAGAAAGGAGATGATGGAGTTTGGATGTGGATTAGAATTCAGTTGCTGTGTCAGTGCAGTAAAAGAATTCCCTACCTGAGAGCATTGTAAAGTCTGAGAAAAACATCACCATTATCCAGAAAGGTCACCTAAAGAAACCAATTAGAACTCTGGAAGGAATAAATCTTTAATAATGCCCTCCCTGGAAAGGTCAGAGAAGAACTCTGTATTGGTCTCTTATTCCCCAGAAGGCACTGGAAATATTTGTAGTTGGTGTAAATTGGTATAACTCTGCAAAAGTTACTGAGAATTTACCATTCTCTGTGCCAGCTAAATACAAGCACTGGTTTGCCAAACATAGGAAAGCCTTGGCTGCATCAAAATCAAATTAGTTTTCTACTAAAGCAACTGGATTTTCTTGTGCATATGCCATACATACAAATATGTAATAACTGAAACATCCTGCAGTATGAAAATGCTCTGTCAAAGAGGATCAAATTTAATTCATTAAATACTTTTTGTGTGCCCTGACGTGCTGCATGATCCATAAGGTGCAAAACATTCAAGTCTTCCAAATGAAACAGTGTTTCTCACCATGCATACAGCAATGAGTTTTTGGAAACTTCTTTTAAAACCACAGGACAGCTTTAATGCTTCCTTTAAAGTATTTGAACTTGCAGTGAGGGCATTCTGTTGTCCTGAAAGCAAGAATATTCTCTTTTAAGCCTTGAGAGAGCCAAATGGAGGAGGTCAGGGAAACAGAGACGTGAGCAATTTTTTCAGGAACAGAGAGCAGTCACTCTAGAAAGTTTTTGGTTACTGAAGAGAAAGAAAATGCCAACAGATAACGTAAAGCTGGAGAGTTGTAGGAAAATATAGTGATGAGGACACAATGGGCAACATGAGATGAGTAAGAGAGATGATTTGGAAGCCAACTTAAACCTTTAAGAACACGAGACTAAATACCAACAAGAAATCCATATTGCATTCTGAACTTCATTGAGCAACTTGTGTAGGACCAAAAGGGTAGGATGACAGAATCAGTATCTCAATGTGTGATGGCAGAAAAGTTACAGAGAAGAGAGGTTTCCTGTTATTAGGAACCAGGGAAATATTTAGGTTTGATGGAGTCTATATCAGAAAGATGAAATCATAAAAACTCTTTATCTTCTTATAAAAATTAGGACAGAATTCATAAAATGCATACGAAGCAAAGAAGAAGAAAAATGATAGGTCTCAAGAAATAAAGACACATTTAAGCTGGACACTTAAAAATAAGTAACCAGACCAAGACCGGATGTATATATTCCTGCGCAGATTTCTGAAATCTAAAAATCAAAAAGATGAACTAGCTAGTCTTTTATGAAATGAGAATATTCACGTCCTTGAATCGTATGGAAACTAGTGAGACACTGAAATTTCAAGATGCAAAAATTGTAGGAATGAAAAGTAATGATGAAAGCGCATCACTGCCCATTGAAAAAAAACAAGTATTTCAGAAAAGATATTGGAAAATGAGCCTTCACATGAAGGGTGTGAACAACAGTACTGCTCTGAAGTGAGGTATGCCTTTGCACTTTTTATGCTCAACAGCTTCCCCTCCAGCCTGCATCTGTGCAAGTGGGATTGTTGGCAGATGCAGGCCTGGGAACAGAATGAGGGTTGTGTTTAAAAATACTGTACTAGAGGAGGAAACAGTTAGCACAGAGATTGCTGATGACTCTTTCTCAAAGATGGGAAGGCTTCAAGGCTAGGACAAGTCTGTCCTTGTTTGAATAGCAGCTATGCGGCTGGGGCCTTTGGAGGCTCCATCAATGGTAGTCAAGAGGGCATGGAAGGTAGCACAGGTACTGCTAGTTTCTAGTGGAGAGGGTAGAGCAGCCAGAAAGGTGCTGTCCCAGTAAAAAAAATATAAGAAAATAAACTGTATACTTATAGGTGTCTCATGGTCTGAGGCACCTGATTAAACCTGTAACAGCTGATACAGTTTTTTTTAAAGATGGTGATCCATATAGATGGATATAGTTACATATAGATGTACATATACATACACAGAGAGAATTAATACTTACAGAATGTTGTAATATGTGGTAATATGAACTAAATGAATTTGTAGGCAGGTCAGAAAAAGACCTAACTCACTAATCAAGCATATACTTAGCTTTCATGCTTATTACGTGGTCAGTCAGCTAATCGTAGTGTAGCTGTAAGCAGAAGAGGCATTTTATCAAGAGCTATCTGGAATGTGCAAAGGAAATTGTCTGAGGAATGATGACACAGCAGACAAACTGCTTACACAATGGCAGTTTTGTCTATTTGTTTTGCCAGCTGTTTATCAACTTTTTTTTATTCACATGCTAACCTAGGGAATTAAGGAATGGCTAGTGTGGCATGAAAGCAAAGAGAAAGCCTTCATTGGGGACCTGCTGTAAAAAATCATTCTTTCTCAAAAACGTGTTTGAGTTTCTTCTCATGTGGCTATAAAAATGAAAAACATTCTTTAATCAGGAAAAAGTGTCAGAGATCAGAGGAAGCCATTTTCCAGGGAGGTTAGCAGCTCTAGTCTGAGCTATGCTACAGTGCCAGCATATAAACCAGTGCCAGCATATAAACTACTGCCAGCACATAAACTCAGCCACATCGTATACTTAGGACTAGGTTGCAATACTACCCAGCCTGCGTATTCAAAAATCACACCACGTTTCCTCTCCCACCTCCAGTCTTGAGCTTCAGTAAGAATCACGATTAAGCAGCTTAAAGATCCTTGCAATGTTTTTTAATGGCTTTGAAGACCACAAGGCATGCCCCCCCGAAATCAGAAGAGTTAGAAAATTCCATTATCAACACTGAAACTGAAAAATTTTCTTGTGATCAAGGGCTTCTAAAGGTTGTGACTTTAAAGAAAAATTCCAAATACTCTAAGCAGTCATGAAACTGAGATCTATTCATTGAAACTGAATAAGCAAAACAGTCCTGTGAAGCCAACATACTCCAGGCAAAATTGGAGAAATCTTGCAATATTCGATCTTGGGAATAACATCCTCTAACATCCTCATGTCTCATTTAGTATATCTCCTGCTTAACGGTGTATCCACACAGGCTATTTTCTCCTTAAACAGGGATTCTTTGACATTGGCAAGGAGTCAGATAAGGATATAATATTAATTAATTAATAAAATGTAATGCTGATGCCCCGACTATGTAAAAAACTATCTTCTGTTCAAAGAATCCAAATATTTCATATATTCAAAATTTACTGCAACAAGATAATTCATCTTTGTCTCAAATACTTGGACTCTGTGGTAACCTCTAATAGTACATTAAATATGCTTAGGATTGTTTTCTGATGATAAGGATATCTGGCATGAAATGACTTGAGTACATAACATTAATACCTCTTAGCATCCATTGCAGGATGCCTGCAGATCCCTGGTATGTGCTAACTCAGTTCCCAGGAAAGCTCAGGTGGGAACTAATCAGGCTGGGGCCAAAAGCACAGCCAGGGACTGCTGTATCTGCTTACCTATATAGATGATTGAATTCCAGTCCCTGAGGACACTTTCTGGTGCTGTTCATTTTATCAGTATAAATGTAACATCTGTTCGGAACAAGAAGACTGAATTTTATTGTTGATTCTTTTCTTGTGAAGTCATGGATTGCTGGAATGTATGGCATTGGACAAACCAGAGCTGAAAGCAACTGGAGCTGCCAAAAAAATCCAACTATCTAAGAATTTTGGGGATTTTTTTTTTTTTTTAAATCACATTTTGATTCAAACCCTGATATCTAGTTTCTTTGCACTAACAAAAGGCATGCAGCAATTGCTTGGATCTGCTCGCTCATGCAGAGCCCTGTTAGAGATAAAAGAGATCAACAATCTTGACCTTCTCTGTCTAATATTAAATTTGCAATATCGTGCAGTGTATTCTGGACTAAATGCTAGAGTCTCAGCCAAGCAATCTGACCTTCATGTAATTCCTCACGACCCTCAATTCAAGACAGCGTGGAGTTCATTGGGTCAATATGTGAAGCTGGGAACTGTGTTTTGCATTACTCAGGGATGATGTACTATGTATTTAAACAGCAAAATTACTACTTTCTTAAAGCTTCTCAGTGTTTTCAGTGTGGATGCACTCAAACAATGTTTGAATAATTAGACTAAATACATGGATTACACCTTTTTTTTTTAAACTTTAAAAGAGATTATAAAAAGTCTGCAAAGGCATATTGGTAGATGACTTCTTTAGGAGTTAGGCATTTAGGTACTGCTTATTCCTACTGGGAATTAAGAGCTAAAATAACAGTTACAGACATAAATCTGTTTCTTAACAACTTGGAACCAACAACTGACAATCAAACTGACAATTCAATGCAATGTGCATAGCAGCAATGGGGCAAAACAGGTCAAAAGGAGCACTGTTATCCAGGTGGTAGTAAATGATTTTTCACTACCCATATATATCTGATGACGTGATGTGACTGGCTTGCCTTTGAAACCTCATTTATAACTGAACTTTGCATTAAACTGTTCCCTGGTGGCATAATATTCAGCATAAGTAGCAATTTATGGAATTGTTCTAAAGCTGCATGCATTTTAAATATAAAGACTCATTAATGTAAAGAGAAATACACCTCACTTCCTCAATATACACATTATTCAGGTACAAAATCAGCTTTTTTTTTTTTGGGGGGGTGTTACAGTTTCAGTTCCCACAGAAGTGTGCAAATTCGAACTTTGAACTTTCAATGCTATGATGTTTTCCCTGGAAAAATCAATTGTCCCAGAGTACAAAGCCAGACAAAGTAATTTTATGTACTGTAACTTATTTAATCAGATTTAATGCTAACATGATCATTTCTTTTATGCTCCTTCCAAGTCTGTTACATTATGGATTCTCTTTCGCTTAATATATATCAGAGATGTACCTGTTAATGTTTCGGCAATGTTTTTGCTACTGCTGCTTCAGGAGAAGTAGAAAGGTGCAGATTCTTTTCTGAGTGTTTTTGGAGTATTTGTCAACTCCCCGGGTTGAACAACACTCTTTTGTGTAGACATGGAGTTCGGTCAACACTTGAGGTCACATGTTTTCAGATATTTAAATACCAAAAGAGGCAAGCAGGCATGCAGTAAAATTTACACACAGGTCAAACTAGATAAAGGCTCAGACTCACAAAAAGAAGAAGATATTGACAGCTGATGAGGAGTGTGATGATCTTAAAATGCCGTATCAGAGAATGCCTAAAATGACGGGCAACAGGAATTGCTGAAGAGAAGAGAATATCTGGAAGATAGCCTGTGCACTTGTATTGGGTTTACGTGGTAAAGGTTTGGTAGCAGGGCGGCCACAGGGGTGGCTTCTGTGAGAAGATTCCAGAAGCTGCCCCATGTCTGATAAGAGCCAGCTCCAGCCGGCTCCAAAAGGGACGCACCGCTGGCCAGACCTGAACCAATGAGCGATGTTGTTTGCGCCTCTGTGAGAGCAGATTTAAAAAAGGGAAAAAACTGCTGTGCAACAGCAGCTGGGAGTGAGAGGAGTGAGGAACAGCCCTGCAGACACCAAGGTCAGTGAGGAAGGAGGGGGAGGAGGTGCTCCAGGCGCCGGAGCAGAAGTTCCCCTGCGGCCCGTGGTGAGGACCATGGTGGAGCAGGCTGTCCCCCTGCAGCCCATGGGGTCCCACATGGAGCAGATCTCCATGCTGCAGCCCATGGAGGAGCCCACGGAGGAGCAGGTGGATGTGGCCTGAAGGAGGCTGCAGCCCCTGGAAAGCCCCCGCAGGAACAGGCTCNTGGGAAGCCCACGCAGGACCCGTTCGGGAAGGACGGCATCCCGTGGGAGGGACCCCACGCTGGAGCAGGGGAACAGAGAGTGACCATGAAGGAGCGGCAGAGACGAAGCGACATGGACTGACCGCAACCCCCACTCCCCGTTCCCCAGCATCGCTTGCGGGGAGGAGGTAGAAGAGGGTGGATGGGGGGGGTAAGGTGTTTTTAGTTTGCTTTTAGTTTCTCACTGCTCTAGTTTGCTAGTTATAGTAATAAATTATACTAATCTCCCTATGTTGAGTCTGTTTTGCCTGTGACGATAATTAGTGAGTAACCTGCTTGTCCTTATCTCAACCCTTGAGCTCTTGTCCATCGTATTTTCTCCCCCTGTTTCTTTGAGGAGGGGGAGTGAGCGAGTGGTTGTGGTGGAGGTCAGCTGTTTAGCTGGGTAAAACCACCACAGCACTGAGCTTCATAGAAGTAGTTACCTCTGTGGAACGGAGATGGTCCAATAGCCTGCTTGGATTTTACACCTAAATAATCCTACTAGGATTATTTACAGAAAGGCACTGTTTTATCTCCTGTTTTTGTATTCTCTATATAGTCACTGAGCTACACCTGAGGTCTGAGAGGTATATTTGCCCCCCTGTGTTTTATGTTTTTTTGCTAATTCTACTTCTATTCCATATCAGTTGAAGTCAATTAAAATCTTTGGTATTGACAAGGCCACCTTTTGCAAAAGACAATATCTGTTTCTGGGCACTGTTCAGAAACCTGTCCCAGCCAAGGTGTATTAATGCTAAGACTAAGCTGACTGCAAATGTTATTGAACTTTCTAACTTCCAGAAGGTGACTATGAAAATAATGTTCATCATTTCCCACAGATACTAGAGGATATCAAGTAAAATCTTCAAGTGTCAATTTAAGAATGAACATCACATAGTTAAGCTGTGGAACTTATTGTCACAGGATATTCTGGAAGTCAAAAGTTTACATATACTCGAAAAGCAACTAGACAAATTTATGGGAGAACAATTCATTCAAGGGCTATTAAACACAAAATGTGTCTGAACAATAGAGTGCTGGAGGCTGGGAGAGTACGCCAGGGAAATATCACTGTATATGCCCCTCATTATTTTTATTACTGTGTTTTTTCTAGCTGTCTGCTTTTGACCATCTTGATAGAGAAAATATTGGGCTGCATGGACTTTTGCATGCCCCAGCATGGCCATTCTTACATTATTCTCTTGGGAAATGAGAGCAAAGCATTGCAGCAGACTAAGCAAAAGGATGGAATAACTATTTGGCCATTAATTTCAATAACATTTATAAATAGACTTAGTTCCTTAATCAGTTTCCAGCAAATATCTTGTGGCTCACACAAAGAAAACATGTTTAAAATATCCACTCTACCTTGAAAGACCTGGATTTCTTCAGATGTGACTCATTCTCAGTCTCGACCAAAGGGAATTTTTGTGTGCTCTGCAGTCCATTCTCAATTTTTTTACCTGGAGAGTGCAAAATTAAGGTAAATGCTCTGTACGGCTTGGGAATGGTTCAGCCATCTGGGCAGAAGCAAGAAGAAAGGGGATACCACGAAAGGTATTTTCTATTCTATGATTCCATGATTCTATGCTGTGTCCATTCTTCAAGGAAGAATGTTAGGAGCTGGATGGTACCCCCAGAACCTAATCACCACTGTGGTCTCATCTGCTCCCCCTCAGAATCCAGGCACAAACCCTTCCCTCCAATTTTCAGACTCAAATACAGAAAGGTGGATTACTTTGCCTATGGGTCTCTGCAGTAGCAGGCCACGAACTGGATCTAGACGTTCTAAGAGCTGTCATGGTTGTGGTGTGATCCCAGTGGTCACCCATGGCCTGGTTCTTGTCAGTGCTGAGCTTGGACTTGTGCGCTCTTGTACAAAGGTAGGCACATGCCATCCTTTCCTGACTGGGGCTCCATCTCCTACTTCCCATTTTCTTTTATAGCAGCTAGATTTATTTGTTAATTATTATTTAAATTGTGAGAATTGTTTAGAAATAGCTTGCTTTCCTTTTTATAGCTCGTTAAAGTTAAACTTCTGGAAGCAGTATACAGCAGCAAAGATAAACAGACTTTAACTGCAGTTTCCTAAGATGGTTCCTTTAATGGGCTCATAAATACAGTTGCTGGTTGTTTATTCTTTCATTACTAGGAGCTATGGTTTAACGGAAAACCTCTTGCGAATCTTCAAATATCTGCATTTACATTTGTAATGGTTATAGAAAACTTGGGTGCAGATTAGCTCTGGGCCAATATTCTTCAAGTTTGAGTCCGTAATGCCACGTGATGTCTTGAGCTTGGAAGTGCAAATGGAGATGACATAACCCTTCCTCCTTGTATTACCATGAGGAAATCAATCTGGAAGCAGGGAGCAGAACAACTCAGGCAGGGGATCGTTAGGCTCCCTGAGTCCCAGATGATGAGTGGTATCTGATGCTCTGTGGAGTGCAAGGTCATCATATACTGCTAGATATCTTCTTCTTTTCTAGTTGTTAAATCATTTTAAAAGAAGATAAATAACTTACCGTTAATTTTCGTGGATATGGTTCTTTATATTAATGTTAATGAGTGCATTATCGTAATATGGCATTTCGTTGTAAGCAGGATGACACTTGCTGTGTGTGATCAAATGCCATGATAAATGAGAGGTGTGGTCCATTTCACTTTGAAGGAAAAGCAGATTTGCCCATTTCTATGTGAATGAGAGGGGAACTTATTCCAAGGTAGACATTAATACATTCAGCTGTGGGCCATGCTATAGGGCAAAAACTTAAGGAGTCCTTCTTTAATGTTGCTTTATACCCTTTAAAACTCAGTTCATGTTGCTGTCCTTTAGGTTGAAAAGCAAAATTTAGAAAAGGTGAAGAAAAGGTTAAAAAAGTTTGTCTGGCTGCTTCCTTCTTAATTTAAGTTTTGCTGTGCAGGCACTTTCTATCATGATTATGTTCCACCATTTCCCTTTGTGTCCCTTAGTCTTCATTTCTATGAAGAAGATCCTTTGTAAGAACTTGCATAGCACATTAAAGCTTTGATATGAAATTCTGCCTTGCTTCCAAGAAGACCGGTGTCTCATTTCTCTTCTCAGAATGAAAGCAAAGCTATAGGCTCTCATGGTGCATTATTATTCAATACCTCCAAACGTCTCCACCAGTGAAATGTCCTCCCTACAGTTTCTCATGTTCTGTAGACATGATTACATTCATAATAAGTGAAATATATGAGATCCTGTATTCCCAAATCACAGGAGTTTCCTGGAATACAATGCTAAATTTCCCCAGGTACGGTTATTTTAAGTTTTAAATAACCTCACAATAGCTAAACCAGGATAATTACACAGAAGTAATTAAGATATTCTGCTCACTGTAAATCTCATTGAGCAGCTTGTTTTCACTGTGAATGTTTTCTTCTGGTGGAAACTTTTCTTGTTCTCTCTCTCTCTCTTTCTCTTTTCTTTTTGCAAAATGTTTCACTTTCTACAACTGTTTTATATATGTATGTTGAGAAATCTACTAACATATCTATTCATATGCATGTGGTTTTGTGCAATTTACTGGTAATTAGTACTCCTCAGTATATATGGCATGCAACATTTTCTTTCTGGAGTATTTTATGAATTTTTTCTTTTTCTGATGTTGAAGTGATTATGTGAAATGCTGTAAATCCTATAGCACTGGTAGAACATCATATAGTAAAGAGACAAATGTTGTTGACTTCCGGATGGTTTTGTACTGAAGGTTTCTAAGTAAGATCTTATAACCTGATCTACATATACTGAAGCTACGAAATGCTATCACTGACTTGCACAATTTGGTGGCAGATCTGAGAAAGAGCTCCAAGCTATAGACTTTCCGTCACCAAAGTGGTTTTTCATCTCAGCTGTAAGTTCCCTGTCTGTCTCCTTTTAATAGTTATGTTGCCTGGTTTTAAAAGTCAGCTAAAGAGTTTAATTTAGCAAAGCTCATTCTTTCCACAACAGAGGATGCCATAGAATCAGATAGTGATGAAAACCAGGATTAATAACAAGATTGCCTCAATCCAGACATGAGGCTTAATACCTTTTTGCTGGCTTCTTGTGTTGTACGAGCTCAAGGCCTGGAATTAATGGGAGATATAGGCGAGAAAAACAATGGCAAGCATCTGGGTTCTGTGTACAAAACACAATGCCGAAATCTCATGTCTTACTTTCTGAAAGCTTTGACAGCTGCTAGGACCAACTGCTTTGCTACCAGAGCCACACAGGGTAAACAACAGCCAACAGTAGTATTTGGAGCTGTCGAAAGTATTTAAATTCCCAGATTATCTCTGAAAGGCTTTGACAACATATTTTGGGAGCTATCCTCCTCACTTGGGCTATTTCTTCATTAAAGGGGAGAAAGACCATTAGCGTTCGGAAGGATTTTCCCACATTTATTTTAATATGTTGTTTCCACGGCAGATCACAAAACTAAACATTAACCGCTTTAGAAGAGTTCTACCTGATGAACAGGTAACAGTTTGAAGGATGAGAGATACGGGTCTGTACTCCAATCTCTTTTGACCTGCTGAATTACCTAGATAAATCTTTCACTTCTCTTCTGCTCTGTTCCTTTTGTATCTACTGGTATTGGGAAGTCTTTGTGCAAAGGGATAGACTCTTACTGTGTATTTGAAAGGTTGCAGATCCAACTTATCTGTAACTGTGACTAGGGCTTCTAGAAGATACTTTCATTTAAACAATAATTTCAATATTTCAATATTTAATATTATGTAATTTCAACATTTCAATAGTATTCTAATAATAATAATAATTTCAAACCAGTAATTCAATTTCTATGGAATAGACTAAAGGTATAAGCAAAAACAGAGTGTCTTTGCACTCTCTTTGCCCATATCCAGGGAATGCAGATTCATGCTGCGGGAAGACCCCTGGGCACAACTGGTGCGGGGAAGCTCATGGAGAAGATCATCCTGAGCGCCATCACACGGCACTTACAGGACAAACAGGGCGATCAGGCCCAGTCAGCATGGGTTATGAAGGGCAGGTCCTGCTTGACTAACCTGATCTCCTTCTATGACAAGGTGACGCGCTCAGTGGGTGAGGGGAAGGCTGTGGATGTGGTCTACCTAGACTTCAGTAAGGCTTTTGACATTGTTTCCCACAACATCCCCCTGGAGAAGCTGGCTGCTTGTGGCTTGGACAGGTGTATGCTTCATTGCATTAAAAACTGGGTGGCCAGGCCCAAAGAGTTATGATGAGTGAAGTTAAATCCAGTTGGAGGCCGGTCACTAGTGGTGTCCCCCAGGGCTCAGTACTGGGGCCAGTTCTCTTTAACATATTAATGAATGACCTGGATGAGGGGATTGAGCGCACCCTCAGGAAGTTTGCAAGTGACACGAAGTTAGGTGGGAATGTTGATCTGCTCGAGGGTAGGAAGGCTGTGCAGAGGGATCTGGATAGGGTGGACTGATGGGCTGAGGCCAACAGTATGAGGTTCAACAAGGCTGAGTGTTGGGTCCTTCACTTGGGGCACAACAACCCCACGCAACACTTCAGGCTGGGGGAAGATTGACTGGAAAGCTGCCTGGTGTAAAGGGACCTGGGGGTATTGGTCGACAGCTGGCTGAATATGAGCCCGCAGTGTGCTCAGGTAGCCAAGAAGGCCAACAGCATCCTGGCTGGTATCAAAACAAGTGTGGCCAGCAGGACCAGGGAAGTGATTGTCTCCCTGTACTCAGCTCTGGTGAGGCTGCAGCTTGAACACTGTGTTCAGTTTTGGGCCCCTCATTCCAAGAAGGACATCGAGGTGCTGGAGTGTGTCCAAAGAAGGGCAATGAAGCTGGTGAAGGGTCTGGAGAACATATCTTCTGAGGAGCGGCTGAGGGAGCTGGGGTTGTTTGGTCTGGAGAAAAGAAGGCTCAGGGGAGACCTTATCACTGCATACAACTACCTCAGAGGAGGCTGTAGCGAGGTGGGGGTCAGTCTCTTCTCCCAAGTGCCAACTGAGAAGACAAGAGGAAATGGCCTCAAGTTACATCAGCGTAGGTTTAGGTTGGATATTAGGAAAAACTTCTTCACTGAAAGGGTTGTGAAGCATTGGAACAGGCTGCCCAGGGAAGTAGTTGAGTCACCATCCCTGGAGGTCTTCAAAAAATGTTTGGATTCAGAGCTTAGTGACATGGTTTAATGGTTTAAAGGTGGACTTGGCAGTGCTAGGTTAAAGGTTGGACTGGATGATCTCTGAGGTCTTTTCCAGCCTAAATGGTTCTATGATTCTATAATTACTGCTAATAGATTACCACAGCAGAAAGGAAGGACTGAAAAAAAAATGTCAACTCTTTACCTGGGTTATTTCAGTGCCAGAGTTCTGGCTGTTTGTTATGTGTAAAGGCAACCTTTACACACTCCAAGGAAAGGGCCATATGCAGTGTTCCTCTTTGGAAAATGACGGACCTTGTAGTGCTCCCATGGGAGCGATTCCATAGCTGACCACTTGTATAATGGCTTTGAGGATTTGGGTATTGGTGTTCCCCCATTTTGGAGGAAGTCTGGGTATCAGTAAGTGTGTTTAAAGAGGAATTTTTTTTCACCTAGGAGAGTCTCAATCACAGGACAAACCATAATTTTCAAAACTCTTTTTTTCTGTTATGGCTGCAGGGTAATACTTTGCCAAATGATCCTTTGTGGCTACAGGGGTACATTTTACAGGTTGCAGACAGCAGCCTGGACTGAGACCCACTGAATTCATGATAAAGTCTTCCCTGTCTGTTCCAAGGAGCTGCTGTGCCATTTTTCTGTCTGTGTGGCTTTTGGCTATCTGTTGATTAACTCACACCACCCTAGAGATGACATGGCAGGCAAGACATCTAACCTTCCTTTGTAACAGCTAGCTGGTATATTCAACACAATAGCAGTGATGCACTTTCCAGCCTTGAGAGCAGTCAGCAATGATCAGATGGGTAAGTTCTGTAAAATAACAAAATCCTTGCACAGTGCTTGGATAAAGTCAGGCTAACAGATGTCATCATTACTGATGATCGAGAAAATTGAGCCAGCATTCAAGCATCTGTGTGAGGGTGGCATTACCTGCCACAGAGAAAGAGAATTACCTATCTATCAGTGGGGAATATTAATCCAAAGACTATCTCTTTAGGTGTAATTTGCATAAGAATCAACTTAGAAAGGGCAAAGGAGAAAGATTGTTTTATTATCAATAGGCTGGGTTGTATTAATCTGAGAACTGCAGAGAATTCTTAAACACAGAGCCCTGATATGGCAGAAAGAAACACAATCAGCTGAAAGATTGTTTGCTGAAGAGGAAGATTTCTCTTTTAAGTGTCCTACAGATGTAAATAATCTAACTGGAATTTCTTCCTAACAGATTATGAGATATTTCTTTAGCAGGATGTTCATTTTAAGGTGGATCTTTTATAAAACAACAATATGAGTTGATATGTTTATTCAAACCTCAGTCTCTCAAATCCTGGTTTCTGTTCAGTCTTTCTATACCACACTTAAAAAGCCCTTCAGTATTTGAGACTTTGTTTATCCAAAACTGTTTAGAAACTTTCCGAAAATAATGAACCAGATATCCAAATACCTTTGCTTGTAGGGGAAAGGTAAGGTTTATATCACTTAATGATCATGACCTTTCTGGATTTTAGCAAGGCCTTTGACATTGTTCCTCACATTATCCTTCTAGATACATTGTCCAACAGTGAGATAAACAGGTTGACGCTAAGTTGGGTGATGAACTGTCTCGACGGTAGAGCTTAATGGAGCTACATTTGGCTGGTGGCTGGTCACCAGCGGTGTTCCCCAGAGCACAGTTATAGGGCCAGTTCTGTTCAACATTTTTATGAATGATCTGGATGCAGGAGTGGAATGCACCCTCAGCAAACTGTGGATGATACTAAACTGGGAGGTGCTGTTGACCCACTGGAGGGACGAGAGGCCTTGCAGAGGGATCTAGATGCATTGGAGCATTGGGCAATCTTCAACAGCATGAAGTTCAGCAAGGGAAAATGCTGGGTTCTGCACCTGGGACGGAGTAACCCCAGACACAGGAACAGTCTGGAGATGAGTGGCTGGAGAACAGCTCAGCAGGAAGGGAGCTGGGGGTGCTGGTCGACAGCAGGCTCAACGTGAGCCAGCAGTGTGCCCTGGCAGCCAGGAGGGTAAACAGTATTTTGGGGTGCATTAAACACAGCATGGCCAGCTGGTCAAAAGTGATGATTCTCCCACTATATTTAGTGTTGGTATGGCCTCATCTTGAATATTGTGTGCAGTTTGGGTTCCACAGTATAAAAAGGATGTTAAGGTACCCGAAAGCATTCAGAGGAGGGCAACAAAGCTGGTAAAAGGGCAGGAAGGCATGTTCTGTAAGGAGAGGCTGAGGATGCTTGGGTTGTCCAGTCTGGAGAAGAGGAGGCTGACAGGCGACCTTGTTGCTCTCTGCGACTTCCTGAGGAGGGGAAACGCAGAGGGAGAAGTTCGTGTCTGCTCCCTGAGAGCCGAGGACAGGATGCATGGGAGCGGCACAAAGCTGAGGTTCAGACTGGATATGAGGAAAAATTTCTTTACAGTGAGTGTGGTCAAACACTGGAACAGGCTTCCTAGCGAGGCAGTTGATGCCCTGTGCCTGTCAGCATTCAAGAGACATTGGACAATGCCCTCGTTAATATGCTTTAACATTTTGGTTAGCACTGAAGAGGTCATGCAGTTGGACTTCAAGATCTTTGTAGGTCCCTTCCAACTGAATTATTCTATTCTGAGGGCTGGCCTGAGGTGGCATATTTCTCTCAAGTTAAACCACTTTTAAGTACTTTCATTCTCTGTGTTGTTCTGTGCCATGCAGATAAGCCTCAAATATTTTACCAGAGCTGCCCCTGGTATCTGAGGTGGAATAGCCATTTTTGCAGAGTTCTTCATGAGAACTATTCATACACTAATGGTGTTTTGGACATCTCCATGAACTTGAAAGATTGAGGAGATTATTGTCTTCTTCAGTTTCAACTCCTCTTTACTCAAGTCTTCATATTTCTTTAACTTATCTCTATGTTACACCCTGTAGGTGAAATTTAACCAAAGAGGCAATCGTGTTTGCCTGAAGTGAAAGCTGAAGGCTATCTAGTATATATAATATTTATTAACAGGCAAACACTAGAGGATGGAGAACCTACCACTGCTTCTGGTAATCAGTCTTGCTACTAAAAAACTGTGACTAATCATTAATATGACTAATCTTCCAGATAGATCAGAAAGCTCTTTAGTGACTGATACCTTGATCAGCCTATTAAAATATTGCTAAGGCATCACTCCCTAGGTTACAAAGCTTTTCTGTGTTCCTCTTCTGTAGCTAGTATAAATTTATCTTACCTGTTAAAATAGGTGGAGAAAGGAACCATTCATGTTTTCTCTTAGAACGGCCTATCATGGTAACATCAGTTGTCTCTCCTACTGATTTCTTCTTTGTTTATACATACAAGAAAATGTGTTTCCCTTTTTCCTCTCAAACTTCTAGGAGTTCATGGAGACCTGATTGTGCACCCCATCCTATCAACACTTTCCAAGTCACTGTTTTCCGAGTTTAGAGCTATATTCATTTGTAGGTATGTTTCACAGAATATGAGTCCAGTAAAATCCTTTTAGAAACACTTGCATTTGATGCTGATGTTTTTTTCATTGACTTCTCTCTTGGGGTTCAGTCAGCCAGCTCTTAAGCCATTTAATATGTGCACCGCTGATAATGTGTAGAGTTCTTTTTTTTCATCTGAATATCATATGGTACCAAGTCAAACACCTTAATAAATATATTATCAACTGCATATACATGATTAAGTCATATAAGAAAATCAATTTAGTTTCATGAGCTGTTCTTATAAAACTATATTGACTAGTGTTAATTATATTTCTACCTTTAATTTTCATTAATTGAATCCCATATTAACTTTGGGATTTCTCTGCTGGAGAGTGATATCAGATTAACAGTCTTGTAGTTACCTAGATAATCCCCTTTTACTCACTGAATATCATTGAGAAGTAAACCTTACTCCATACTAATGCATCTTAAGATTTATTTTTAACAACCATCAGAATTCTAGGGATCTTGGAAATTTCTTTCAGGACTCTTGACTGCAAGTTGCTTCAGATTTAAGTTACTTGAAAATTTGGATTTTCAATTATTTACTCAGTTTATTCCCCAGATTGCTTGAAGGCTGTCGCGTTCTCTGCCCAACATGACATCTAGCTCCCTTGGTTTATGAGTGGCTTTTCTCACCTCCACCTGGCAGGCTGCTCTCAGGTAACCTTTCTATTTGGCTGTCTGCCTAGAAGCATTGGTGGGAAGCCAACCAGTGGGTAAGCCAAGCAGCTGTCCTGCAAGTGGGACTAGTGCAAGCTCCTTGGATGATTTCCTAAAGAACCAGCTAACTGGAATTTTTCTGTTTTGCAGGAGAGTAAGTTTACAACACAGAATTAAATACCAGTCACCCTGATTTCTCACCAAATACAAATCTATTTTTCTGGTCAGGTCATGGCATATTTCTTTCATATACAGACAAAACAACCAACCAACCAACAAACCAACTAAAAAA
>VXAL01017282.1:0-80467 GCA_013399475.1 Chauna torquata
TGGCTGCCGGAGCCGGGGGCGGGTCCCCGCGGAGCAGCCGGGCTGAGCCCGAGGCGGCCCCGGCCAGGTCGGTGCGCGGCGGTCGCGGCGAGCTTTGGGCTTGGCACGCAGCGCGCGGTTTGCCAGGGCTGGGAGTAGTTTGTGCGCGTGAAACAGCTCGTCACGGGCTCGAAACAGAGCCCGGCTTCCCCAAACTTTTCCGCACCTCCTGGGTGCTGGTGGCTTGCCGGGTGCAGCTGGGTTCGGTTTCTCCGGAGGGTCAGGGAGGTGACCGCCCGCCGGCCGCAGGACGCCTGCGGGAAGAGCTCCTCTGGTCACTGCCCTGCAAGCAGCGACCCTTCCTCACCACCTCGCTCTTAGCGATGAGGAGCGGCAGTGCAGCAGTGCGGGTTTTCCCTCCCGCGGTGTGATGCTCCCAGAGCAGCAGGACTGTTTCACTGCGGGGAGCCGCGATCTGGGATCCTGGAAGTAGGAGAAGCTTTTTAACTGAGATCCTCAAATGGCAGCCATAGATTTAAGTGGGGTTTTATTTGCATCCACCAGATCTTCCTTAAGCTAACAGCAAAAGGTCTTTCCCTATTTTTCTTCCAGCCTTGCAGCTTGTCTTTTAGTTAAGAATGGAATTATGGATGGATTGCACTGGAAAAAGTGATTTTTAGCTCGTAAATGAGGACTTTTTTGTATGATGAGTTTATTCTGGAACAAGCTGCAGAGTACACTTAAATTACAGTAGCTCATCCAGAAGAGTTTTCCACATTGTTTCACAGTAGCTGTTCCAGACAAATTCTGCATGCAGAAAAGTCCTAAGAGTTGTTTGCTTGCCTTTGTGCTAGGATTTTTTTGCATATCCATCACCAACATTTTCTTCTGGACTTTGTCGGTCTGATGACTCTGAGCTTGCAGCATTATTTTGTGCATTAAAGGATCAGAGAGGTATTTTTCCACTTTGGTCCTTTAAAAAAAACAGCAAAAAACCTATTCATTCAAGGCAGGACTTGTTTTTCTGGACTTACCAAAGTGAAAGAAAAAAGGCACGACTGAGAAAATGACACACCAGAGAGATACACGCAAACACTGCAGCCTTGCTGTTTACTTTCCGCTTCTGCTTGGCGGAAGGGTGAAGACACGTTGCTGTAACATTGCATCTGCTAGCGGCTGCCAACGGGGTCAGCGTGCGCTGGGGCTCTCCGTTACCGTCTCCCTTTCCATGGAGGCTCTAATGTTGCTGCTCAGGGCTGGAGGCGATGCTTAGATAGCACCGGCTGCAACTGCGAGGCAGGAAAATAGTTCACGCACCAGTGGACAGCTGGCACAGGGGATGGGGTCTGCATGGTCTGCAGGAGCAAAACCAAGTGAGAGCGGGAGATAGACGAGTTCCGAAACAGCTCGAGGTAGGTGGGGACGTCCCTGAACTGTGCGGAGCGGTAGGTGCAATTGGAGCTGCTGATTTTAGTATTTGTAACATTCGAGTGTGAGCCACGGCAGTGTGTTTCCCCTGTGAGCAGGGATTAAATTGCCTTCTTTTGGGTAAAGCCTTTCCCTCGGTATTGAGTGGCCAAGTCAATTTTAAAAAATATTCTCAACAAAGAGCAGCCTTTGTACTGCATGTTTTGGACTTTGTTGTTGCACGGATATGTAGAGAGAAAGAGATGCCACGAGCATCCAGGGCTGCAGAAAAGGCCAGTCCCCTTCTCTTTGAAATATGCCAAGCGTACTCAAGGAGCTGTATGTGGAAGGCTAGAAAGGGCCATTTTAAAGGGCAGTACTACCCTAAAGATAATTAATGCTCTTGTAGTTTTTTAGCAGGCTATACTAAAGGATATACTCCTTAGTGCATTGGAAGTATTTGTAAGTAGATGGTGTCTGACAGCTTTAAAATCATCCTTTGTATTTGTTGGATTTGCGGATCTGTAGTCTCTATCTGCAAGACAACATGTATTTGTGGATTAGCAGATGGTGCCTTGGTGGTATCAAGACCAGGGGCTTTTGGTATCGCTTCTCTCTGCTTCATTAATGAAAGGATTTGTATAGTCTGTCTGAACTCGAGGGCATTTCTCACGTGTTAGAGGTGATTGCAGTGTTTGGGATACTCAAATTGCCCCTCTTTGTGGTGGTGGCAATTTCTAAAGGGCTGGATGTACAAGATCCAGTTTACCAGTCACAGAAAATAAGCTGTTGCTATCTATGTATTTCTGTTTTGCCATTGAGACTTAGCAGCACAGAATTCTTTAGAGTGGAATTTTTGCACATCAAATAACCTTCTCTGATTTCCTGTAAAAAATCGTAAATGTATTATGTATGCCATATTGCAATAGCAGAAAATTCAGTGTGTTTGTTTCTTCTATGGAAAGTGTGTGTGTGTGTGTGTGTGTGTGTACAGCCTCGATCTCTTTAGCTTCAGATAACAAAAATAGCAACAAAATCTTTCCTTCCCTCAAGGCAAGCAGTAACCTTCTCAGCGATTTTCAAAGGAGTCCCTTCTCTGCAGGCAGCACCGATTGCTTCCCTTTGTGTCCGCAGCGTTGCACTCTGAATGCTGATGGGTGCCCCTGCCCTTCCCACCCTGCGTGCTACCGGCACCCCAGCCCAAGAGGAAATTGGCCTGATCAGCCCCGAATAAAGCCCCTACCCCTGCAGAGACATACGGGCTACTTAATCATCACTGGCGCCGTGCAGCAGCGTGGGCTGCTCAGACACAAGAGTAAGATGTTTTGTGCTAAACTGACAAAGTTCTTCTTTTGCAGCTCTTTGATCCACATGATTTGTACACCGGAGAACAGTTCTCCAAGGTCCTGAGTACATTAACAGCTGTAAATAAAGCTACTGAAGGTAAGAAAAAAGGTTTTTTTCTGTTGTATTTTCAAATACTGTCTCATATGTACACTAGGGTAGGGTTTTTTGGTGATTCATAGTTTATAATGATTTCTGAAGGCTTAGCAAATTGTGCTGCCAGCACTGTGCGCCTAATACTGGATGCTAGGATCAATACTTTGTGTTTCTACCAACTCCGGGTTTAAATGTGGTGTTTCAGAGTTGCTGTATGCACTTTACAGAGCAAGATTCTCACTTTACACTAAGGAACCTCTGCTCAGTTCTGATACCATTAAGGGACCTCAAAGTAGGTCATTGTAAAGGAGCCTCGATGTAAATTAGCATGTACTTCCCAAAATACAAATGTCAGATTTCAAATAGTGTGTTTTAGAGCCGAACAGAAAAACAGATCCATCTGTGTAATATCTTTACTGAACGTCAAAACAAACAACATTGCCAGATGCTCAGTCAATTGTATTGATGTTCCTCTCCGGGGCTCTGTGGAGTGGGATCCCGTGATTGGGAACCAAATGCTGACAATTGCTGCTGCTGACTTCTCCTGTCTCACTCAGTGCAGGAGCAAGCTGCTGAAGCAAAGCAAATCACCTCCTCTTTTTTCCATCCCCAATATTTAGCTGTTCTCTGCGGGCTGCTTTATACGAATATTCAGTCACTTGGGCTTTGAAAGGAGAAATTCGATGGGGAGCACAAAGAGGTTTTCTGTGTTTTCACGGACAGTTCCCTGCTTTTGTACTGACAGAGCAGGGGGTTCCAGTGTGGTGTTCCGGGGAGGGATGCAAGGACCAGGGCTTCCTTACTGAGGGGCTGAGGAACACATCTGCACTGAGCTGGAGAGAGTTCTCAGGGTGAAGAACACTTATTGCCCCCATCATACAACTGCATTTGCACAGGGAGTCCTGCACTCCCACCAAACTCCAACACTGGAATGACAGTTCAATTTCCCTGTTGGAGTTTACATTTTAGGTAATTAAAAGTAGAAAAATTCAAAACCCAAAACACCATTTTCCTGTCACGGGAAGGTTTTTCTGTTGCCTTACATTTTGTCTAGATTTAGTTTGTAGCGGTTTTCTCAGTTGTTTCACTTCTCTTTCAATTTACTTTTTGCTTTTGTGTTTTCATCTGCTAGTACAGTGCTGCAGAGCTGCTCGGCTGTTCAGTTAAATAACCTCATCACTGGGACAGGACCCTCTCCTCCCTTTTTCTCTTTTCTGTTCTGATGCAAGGTTTTATAAAATCCTTTTTATATTTATATACAATACACATTATACTTAGAGTTTATATAATATTTTATATCATCTATAAGGTACATATTATGTAAACATCAACGTATGTATAATACGTATACATACACATGCACACACACGTAAGTAAGCGTGAGTATATGTGTATAACGCAGCTCCTAAGAGCTACAGGTTGCCAGACTACCTTTCTGCAGCCAGCACTCAGCCCTGCCACCAGCTCGCTCCCCAGCAGTCAGTGGTGGTAATTCAGCCTCAACACATCTTCTTACAGCTTCTTACTGGTCAATTAAATGACAGAACCCAGTGACCCCATTTAGAAAATTCCCACAGTTCAGTATGATGGGGATATAAAATGCAAGTTACCTAAACAGGGAGTAGCCTTTGCAAGCGCTGTATGACTGACATTAGCTTCATTATTCTGAAAGCATAAAGAGAGGGGCTTTCCTGCCCGTTTCCGTGTTGCTGGAGTGGAGGAAGCATGCCTTTGCTCCCCGTGTGACGATGAGATGGTGAGGCTACCATGCCGTTGTTGCAGCAGTCCCCGTGTTAACAGCCCGAAATCGTTTTTTGCAGTCACTGGGGGAAGCTCAGGACACGGCTTTGCTGTGGAACAGTTTTTATCGCACGTTCCCCAAGGGGCTATGGGGGAGCTGGGATCCTCTTGGTTTCATGGCAAACATCTGTTTGAGCATATGCTTTCTCTGTTTAAATGTTAAAAAGCGCAATGCCTGTGATATAATTAGCTGCTCAGGCAGAGAGCACCCTTGGGAAAAGTACAGGGTAAAATAAATACATGTCTGAAACGTTTGCTTTTTGGTGGCTTGGCCAAGTTCCTGAGAACCAGGAGCCTGTGTCCTACAACCCGCCACTGCAGATGGCCTGGTTTGTCCATCCACCAGAGGCCAAGGGCTGAAAAGGGCGGCAGGGCCAGCCTGGTACCGGCTTCTTCAGATTCTGCTGTCACGAGGGCTCCAGCAGACCTGCACGTACAGCCCTTTCCCACAGAGCATCCGACACCCGTGTAGGAGATGGCGAGAAGGAGATGACAGCTAGGGAAGCGGTTTGAGAACGTGTTTCTGAGCATCCACTTGAAGTCCAAATCCTTATGTCTCGATGGGTCTTGCTATGCAAATAACTAGAGGCATCATGCAAAGTGTATAAACTCAGGGCTCAGCAGCTGTCTGTCAAATGACAGCAACGCAGAGCTTGATGCTTTTATCTGAAAGAGAGGGCAGAGGAGGAAAACCAGCTGTGATGGATCAGGCTAGGCTCTTCTGCCTAAAATAGTGTAGGAATGTGAGCAGAAAACCTAGCTATTTTAACCATAGTTTAAGCAACATATGGCAGCAGTGTTCCGTGCTGGACCAGGCATAAAATAGGACGCTGTCATGATGCAATATAAATGATACGCTTCCCTGCCAAACTGTCAAAGTCAGTTTTACATTTGTTTCTAGGTTGCTGCAGATATTTATAAAAGCTTTGGGAGATAGGGAGGGGCAGGGAGAAGCATAAAATCTACAGTAACCAAGTCATTTCCGTGGGACTGTGGCTGATTGCTTGAATAAGCAGAGAAGTCTAGACTCGCGGTCTACGCCCTCCCTTTTTAGAAGGAATCAAGGGAAGAACATCTCAAACTGGCAGCCAGCCACCCCTCCTGGTCTGTGAGTCGCTGGGAGCAGCTGAAACCACTCCTGCTCAAATATCAGGGTGCTTCAGAGAAAAAAAATCCTGTGTTTGCAGAGCAGATTTTCCATACCGAGAGGTTTTGCTATTGCTGCTGCAGTCCTGGGAGCTGGGAATTCACGGTGTGGTCATCAGGCAATTGTGCAACGAGTAGGGCGAGAGAAAAGACTGACTCACTGACAGCACACTTGATTTAACATGAGTGTTGTCCATCGTTGGAGCAGGGACCAGACAGACCAGTGCATGTTTAAGGTATGGCTGTTGGCTTGTAAGGCAGCGGCGCCTGGAAGTCGTAGTCCCGGGTCTGGTCCCATTGTGCAAAGTACTGTAGAAAGACAAAGCAGAAGGCAGTCCCCTCTCAAAAGAGCTTGCAGTTTGTGTTGCTCCAGGTCCGATCTAAGGATGAGGCGTTTTTTCTATTGAAACAAAAATTCTCATGGGAGAATAAAAGCCCAGCTGAGTTCCTGTAACTCCCACCAGACTTCCCCTTTGGAATGATTTTTCCATATTGGCGTTCAGACTGGAGGATAGCAGAGACAAAGCAGTCTTAAGTTTGTGTTTTCTGATTCCTGCACAAGCTTGGTGGCTTGATCACCTTCTCCTGTTGCAGCATTTTCAAAGAAGAACTCCAAACATTAACAGGGAACTTGCACACCCAGCAAAGTGATGCCTGCAGACAGCAGTCTGCTCTTGTCCTTTTGTGGTCTGTGGGCACACTAGCTCCATATTGCAGGTGGGAAATATCTTCTCTGGAATACAGAGATGTTCTTAAATCTAAAAAGAAGCTACGATGGAAATCTCAAATTACTCCACACAATTTCCTGAAATGATAATATCTGCTGTTGCTTCATTTTTGCATGATGGCACATAGAGAGGGGGTGATCTGATTGTTTTCCCACAGTGTGGCGTGAGGTACAGTAGCAAAGAACTATTGGAAATTACAGTGCCTTGAAACCCCTGGTTTTACCACTGTGCAGCATCCAAGCAGGATTAGGGCTGGGTGCTGCGAGGTCCTGCAGAGGCTGGTGCTTCTCTTGAACATGAGGCTGCTGATTCTATCTCAGCACAGGGCAGTTGCAACCATGAAGTTTTTTACCATCTGGAAAGTTTCTCTGTATCAATGTAAAAGCAAAGTGCTCATCATGAAACATAGATCTGTGTCAGAACAGCATCATTATTTCCAGCATTGGGCACATGGTGTCAGGATCAGGCCCAGAGACCAGTTTGCAAAGCGGTGAGCTTGGAGCGTGTGAAGAAAGCAACTCCGAGAGCTGCTGGGATGCCTTGATCCTTTCTGTGGGCTGTCAGTCTCTGGGAGGTGAAGCTCCTGTCCTTCCTCAGAGGCGTCTGAATCCCTCTCTCACATGGCTCATGGCAGCAGTCCACAAACAGTAATCAAAATTGTGCATAGCCTCTCTCAGCTGTCTAATGAACCCAGAAGGACTTATCTAAATAGAGAACGATTGTGTTGAACAGCTGTCAGCATTCTTCCCACTCTGTGGGGAAGCCCATCCTGCAGCTGCAGAGGTGACTTAAGAGCGCTCATGTGCGAGCTAACCTTTGAAACACCTTCAACAGTGCTTACTCAGATCCCAGCAGCATTCCCAAGTTGGGCAGCACTGGGCTAAGCATTAGTCTATTTTTCAGCTGTTTTAAGGGGGATTTCAAAAAAATATTGCGATTGGATGTGTGGCCACAGGGCTGGCATAATGTAGGCATGCCTTGGGATGTAATTCAACTTCTTTCATCACAGAAGAGTTAACCCAGGCCAGCAAAACTGTCCTCACTGTTGACTGGGAGTGCCCATGCTGGAGATGCAGTGCCTTAGCTATTTTGCTCTGATAGATGCTCTTCCAGCTGTTGTCCCCTGTTCTTGTTTCCTCTTTGGGCTTCACTCTTTGCTTTGCTGTGATGCGGAGGGATTGGGGACAGCTGAGTAAAACTCAGACGTTGTTTTTGCTTCACCAGATCAGCCGTCAAAAGGACCATGTTCGCATCTGTCATCTCTTAGCTCTGTGGCTGGAGGTTCCCACACAGACTCCAACAGCACAGCTTCACAGTCAGCAAGGGTGTTAAGGAGGCAGTCCAAGCCTGTGGTATCTTTTATTTAAAATCTCATCAAGGGTTTGATGCCTGTGGGGGCAGAGGGGTGTGAGTGGTACTCTGGGAAATGAGGAGGGCAATGCTTATCTGCTTCCCAGTGCACTGCGACGCTAAATTAATTCTTGGGAGGGACCTTGTGATCCTCTGGTGGGAGTGCTTACACAGGAGCAAGACATTACTGCTGTTTTGAAGTGCAATACTGAAAAAAACAGCTGTAACAACAAAGAAGAACAATGGCTTGTCCTAGTGGCTTCTGCTTTTTTGGACTATCCACTAATGTTTTTCCATGTTTCTTTCCTTAGGAGATGACCGAGAATGGCAGTCATCAGCTGGTGGTAAAGGCCAGGTTCAATTTTAAGCAGACCAATGAGGATGAACTCTCTGTTAACAAAGGAGACATTATTTATGTCACCCGGGTTGAAGAAGGGGGCTGGTGGGAAGGGACCTTGAATGGAAAAACAGGCTGGTTCCCAAGCAACTACGTCAGAGAAATCAAATCCACCGGTAAGCAAATTGCTTTCAAGGGCTGATTGAATGACAGCGGTATAATGCAGTGTAGATCCATATGCCTTTGGGAAATTGCTGCTATTTATTAAGGACTGTTAGTGTGCTTAAAGCAGCAGTGCTAATGGAAGTATGAATGGCGCCAGGAGGGGAAAGCCCAATCTTTCGCATGATTTGTTTGAGAACTGCTTTGCCCTCTTCCCCATTGCCGTGTCTTTCTATTGCTCTGCCAAGCCCCAGCAGCACAGGAGCGGGGACAGCACTGCAGGACAAGGTGATCTCTCCGTGGGTCTGCTTGCCTCCTGTTGTCCTGGGGAGCTGTCAGCTCATTCCATTGTTGAAACACAGAATTAGCTTTTTGATAGAGACCTTGGTGAGGCAATGCATTTGCCTTTGATCCTGTCATTTCTGGCAGTAGTGGAATGGATGCTCATGATCTCAGTGAGGAAAGCAACAAAAACAATACGGCCGTAGGGAATGGTCCCCTGTTTTTGTGCATAGCTATGGTTGATTTCACATAGTACATTTTCCCCCAGGTGCATCTTCTGCTGTGAAGCAACAGATGGTATTGAGAAAAGAAGAGCGAGGGAACAATCCATCTGATGACATTTGCGTTTATTGAGCTTTGTCTTGAGTGTCCTTAACATCTTCTGAGATGTGATTTTAACCAGATGTGGGGTGATGATGACATGAAGCATGCCCCTGGCGAACTGCCCTGTAGTGTTACATAGGCATTAAAGCAGCTCATCCTGTTGTGCTTCTGAGGCTGTTGTGCGACAGTAAACTTGTTTTTTTTACAAAATCCAACTTTGATTTCTTAATGTGCCTTGAAGGCTTACCACAGATGCAGACCTGTTTTGTGGTCGGTGTTGTTTGTATGGATCAGGATCAGCCCTGGCCTAAAACACCATGAGACATCAGGAGTGGTCTGCAAAATGGCTGCAAAATGTGCAGCCCCCCTTAGACATCATTGCTACCGCACTTACAGTCAAAAAACCAAAGGAAGGAAGAACAAAAGTAGTGAGTAAGTATTCAGAATTAGGCCAGTTTTTATTTAATTCTAAATGAAACAATCTTTGTTAGGATATATCATCTCCCACTATTTTCCTCTGGGAGATGATGTCTGAGTTGGAGCAGGACGTTGCAGCAGAGATTGAAGGTTCGTCTGGCACGACCGAGGAATCACTAATTAAGTCAGTGAGTGGAGAAGAGCAACATTTTATAAAAGGAGAGCAAGCTTCAGTCCCATGGGGAAAGTCAGATGGGTGTAGCATGAAATAGCAACACCTCACTGAAGCAAAGGATGAATCCCCCATTGATCCTGATGTAGGAGCCCAGCAGGTTTTTTTTATATGCGAAGGTTTTCACCCCTGGTCCTCCCACTTCCCCACTTCACATGGGAGCAGGGTTTGTTCCTGTGGTGCAGGCACAAAGCCGAGGAGCAGTTTCCGCTTGCTCGAGGGCTCGTGGCTGTATTTCAGCAACTGATGCAGGGAGCATCAGCTAACCCACCACGACTGCTGCCGGGGGGGACAGCCCTCACTGCAATCCAGCGGGAGCTGCTCTCCTCGCCTCTAAAGCGCAAGACTTGTCACTCTAAATAGAGTCACTTGTTTTTCAGTGGTGTCTGTACTTCCACCAGGTCCTAAGCATGCCCTTTGGGTTGAAATAACTAGCTGTGTGGAGCAAAGCTCCTCCGAGCCTTTAAACGAGGCACAGAGCTGCTGGCTGGAAGTGACAGGAAACTCTACAAGGGCAATAATTAGACAATACATCAAGCTGCACTTCCCAGCAGCTAAATTTATCAATTTCAGCTTCTCCCCTGCTATCAGCGTGAAAGTAATTGCCTTCCCTGAGTGCATACAGGGACAAAGGCCAGCCTGGCCGCTCTGCGTGGCACAGCCCTCCGAGGGGCTGCGGGCTGCCCAGCTCCGCAGCAGCGACTGTGCCTCTAGGGTGCCTGGTCAGAGCTCTCAAAGCTGCTCTCGCCTGGGTCGTGAGGACCGAACCCAGCCCGCGATGGCAATGTCTTTCTGTGGACGTGACGGCTTCACGGCTGTGCATCCCGGCGGCAGTGCGGCGGCGGTCTCGCTTCCTCCGCTGTGAGCACACTGTTTGTTGGTGGGTCTGCTGGCAGGGAACGCGCTTTTCCAGGGAGGGAGCAACGGAGCAGGGACCGGTGTGTGTGTGTGTGTGTGTGCGCGCGCGCACGTGTGGCATCCGCAGCAATTCCGCGAATGCATAAGAAAAGGAAGACAAGAATTGACTGGCAGGTTTGTGTGAGCTTTTTTTGTTCAAGTCTACCTTCATTCACAGATGGATTTTGCATCACAGATGACTGCAGGGATCAGGGTTCATCTTATTGATTGGTGTTGGCTTCAAGTGCCTTGTGAATTGCCTGGAACGAAATGCTATATCCACCGTTTCTGATAGACACCCGGTTTTAAAACCCAAATTTTGTGGGCCAAGTGAAGGCACACTGTAGCTCCAAACAGTGCCAGACACTGGGCTGCTGCCAGGGATTTCGGAGCAAACCTGTGAGTCGTTGGCAGAGGCTGCGCGGTGCTGCTGCTGCGACTTGCTCGGCTGCTGCCGGTGTTGTGCACGCCGTCAGTTCGTGCCTGGTTTTTCTGAAGCAGACAAACCAACCCTACAGTTGCAGTTTTGTGTTTACAGGGGTGATGTTATATTTGTTGGACATCATGCAGCAGTGACTTTTCCTGCTAGAGTGAGAGCTGTGCACTATAATTTATTGATGTGTTTTTTTTGTACAGATAAACCGCTCTCTCCCAAAGCATTAAAAGGACTTGAAAGCTCTCAGCTGACAAAGAATTATTACCCTGTGGTAAGTTTTAAAGTGCTGATCATACATTTTAATAAGTAGTATATTATTAATCTTCTGAACTGGCTCCTTCCCTTAGAAATCATTGAAGCAATTTGTAACAATTGGGGATGAGACTCTGTATTTAAAATACATTTCCTTGATTCAGGGCTGTTGAGACAATAAACCACAAGTGGAAGTTGCTGCAAAATGTCACAAGGAGAGACCAAAAGTAGGCAACTGAGATACCATAGCAGAGGTGGCAGCTTTGAGATCCACGTTGGAGAATAAATCGTGATGTCTCTGTTTCAGTCCTTTCCCTTGTCTGTTGCTATCTCCCATTGATAAAGATGGGGAGATAACGTCACGGCGCGAGGCAAACCAGATTAGGGCTGTGACCCATGATCCCTTTTTTGGGTTTGGCTTTAGGTGTTACACCTGAGCTGCCTGCCCTCTGCCTCTGCCAGAAGCTGCAGCACCCAGAGAAGGGGCGGTGGCCACAGCTCCCAGCCCGGCTTGTTAATTTGGCTTGGTTTCGGAGCAGGCAAGCGTGCCAGGCTGTGAACTGTGGCTGCAGAAGGGGTGAAGAAGCATTGACTGCTCTCCCATCTCACTACTGGAGCAGCAATGTCTGGCCAAGGGGGCAGGTACCTTCCTCCAGGCTCAAGTAAGCCCTGCAGTGTAAGCGAGATAAAATGCATGCATGTGGACATCCCTGGCTCTCAGTGCTGGAGGTGAAACATGCTCATCAGCATGTCTAAATATATTTCAAACAAAGCAAAGCAGAAACAATATCTCCAGAGAGCTGGGAACCACCTCCACTGTCTCAAAAGCTCTTCTGCATTGAGAAACTGGAGTGTTAACTGGGAGCAAGGGCAGTGGGTTTGATGTACTCTGTGCTGGAGGCAAATTGGCTGCTGAGGTGGAACAGCAGGACCAAGCTGAACTCAGCACTTCCTTGCAGTGGCTAGTGAGCTGTGCCCTGGCTTGAGCTGTTGCAGGAGCCGTCCTTATTCCGGCCACTGTTGCATTTAAATCGTTGCCCGCCTTCGTGCAAACGGTGGTCCCAGGATGCACGCACAAATTGTTTGCATACCTTGGCAGCCAGTTCTGCATGCAGGGTCAGGCATGAACCTCTCAAGGGTCAAATACTAAACTGAGATCTGAACTTACATTATCTTCATGCTTTGCCAGAGAAGGAGCAGCCCTTAACACCTGCTGTCCAGGCCTCCCCCAGTTAGCAATATAAAATCCATAAATTGGACCACCAGGGCTTTTCTGAGCATTCTGGGTTCTGCATTAACAAATTTAAATTAATTTATGGACTTAAAATACACTTCTGTGGTTTGCCACACTTGGAAGGTGATGTCATGTTCCTTTGACTAGTCCCTAGTACTAAGATCTACTCAGTGCTCTGTCTCTCACCCTAGGTGTTGCAAAATATTCTGGAAACAGAACGAGATTATGCGAAGGAACTACAGTCACTTCTGGGAACTTACTTAAGACCCCTCCAGTCTTATGATAAGTAAGATATAAGGGCATCTGAGATGGACAGAACCCTGTAAAATCAACCATAGCTCATTACTTTCCTGCTTTTGAATGTTTAGGGACTGTTACTGCCCTTCTTGTAAAGCCTCACAACTTCTCTGTGAACCAGAAAGAAACACATGTTCATACAGGTTTCTGCTCTTTCCTATTCCTCAGCAATCATGCAGGCATTCAGCTGTTAGAAACGGGCATTTCTGTCTGGTCGAGGGCTGGCTGCTACCATCCATCTGCAAGCTCCTATGTGGCTGTCCTGGCATGCATGTTTCCTGGCGGTGTGCCTTGCATGGCTTCTTCCCTTGTAATTTGTCTTGTTGTGACTTCTCAGCCCCAAGTGGCACCTCCTAGTCATCTCTCCATTTAGTGAGCGACGACACGTATTCCTGTGGTTAGGTTGCCTCTCGCTAAACCCAAACTGCTGCTGAGCAAGAAGTGATCTCCCCATCTCCCCATCTGCGCGGTGATCTGCTTAAAGTTCCTCCACGTCTTGCCTTCCTTCTCCAAATCTTCACATTGGGATGTCTCCAGCTGTGAAAATTTCCCATGCTCGCAGCCTACCTACCTTGTAGGCGGCAAGTGGCTGAAATGAGGACTGTAAGGGAGTGACAGAAACAGGATGACAGAAGCAGACATGCTACTTTTGGCTAGGAAAAATCCAGCCTTAAGGAACAAAGCAGCCACTATCAGAGGGGCTGCGCTGTAGGACCCTCGTCATGTCGGGAACCCACAGCATGAGCCTGTGAAGACAAAGCTGTCTGTGTCTGTGCATACACCTCCCTCCCCGCCCCTGGAAGAAATCCCATCTGTCTGTGTCTATTAGACAGCTAAACGTCTGAGAAGATTAGCGTGATTAAGTGATTAAAATCCAATTAAGGTAATCCTTGACAGCAGACATCTTCTCTGGGAGGCTGTGGTCTGTAGCTCACAGATCATGGATTTTGTGTTTCCCCATGCCTAATGGTGTATCTGGGGAAATGGAAATTCTTGGGCCTTTTTGGAAGGGCTGCTTGCAGATACTACGGGGTGCTCCTGAGAGCTCTGCTCAGAGGCACTGCCCAACATCCCTTTGGTGCTAATCGGTGATTTGACTCTACTAGGCTCAGCGCCGTGGACATCGCGTCATTGCTGGGAAATGTGGAAGAAATCAGTGCATTTCAGCAAACGCTGAACCAAGCCTTGGAAGATGTTGCGAAGTAAGCTCATGCCATGGTACTGAGGGTGTTAAGCTATTAAACTGCAGCTAAAAATAACGGAAAGACCTGTTCATTAACGTTCCTTCTGGCTGCTGGCTTAGGCTTGTTAAATATAGAAGAAAATAACAGGACTGAAGAAAGGCAGCAGGTAGTGCTTTGGCAGGAGGTAGAAGAAATGTTGACATTTCTACTGTTAAGGTGTCTGCTGAAGCACCTTGACTTGAAAGTGTCAATAGCCCAAAGGTGCTGACGTGCAGGGTGGGGGATCTGACAGGCATGAAGATGGGGATTGCCAGTGAGCAAAAAGCAAATTATCAGAGAGAATCATTTCCATCAGGGACCTGCGGCAGCGGGCTGCAGCATCCCATCTGCAGCTCTACTGGTGGGAGAGGGCAGGCTGGGTCACGCTGTGTCCCGGGCTGGTACTGGGCTGTGATACTCACTGTCTGCACCACAGAAACCCAGTCCCACCCGAGGACCTTCTTCCTCCTCCTCAAGTGACAGGCGTGGGTGTTTGGTTGGGTGCTCCAGCTGTGCAGTGACCTGGGAGTGTCCCCACACTGTGGGTGGCTCCTGGGCAGATAGGTGTGTTGTAGCTGCAGGGTGCAGATGAGGAGCCTTAATTAACAATGTGGTGGTGTGTTGGCGTTCATAGGCTCCCCGAGAACCAGCAGCGCGTGGGAGGCTGCTTTATGAACCTGATGCCCCAGTTCCGGTCCCTGTACCTGACATACTGTGCTAACCACCCGTCTGCAGTCAGTGTCCTCACGCAGCACAGGTGAGTGATGGAGGAGGAGGCGCAGACTGAAACTCCTCCTTTGAAAAGTTACTTTTGTCATTAGTATGTGGCCTGGCATGGCTTTTGCCCTGTATGTCAACAGGGCAAGGAGATAGCATGGGATCCTGCTGCTGGGAAAACTGCCGGGGCTTTGGGCTCTTCAGCATAGCTTCTCTGCTCCAGTGTGGAAACAGCTGCTGCTGATTTGTCAGCTCGTGCAGCTCTGCTATGCACTGACCTCAGCTGGTCTCACAGGTCCTGTCTGTGCACGCAGGGCTCTCTTAGCTTGGGTAAAGCAGAGGCAACATCCATTTGCCTCCCTCGGCCCTTGCAGCAGCATCTCCTGTGCTTGTTATGGGCTAAAGGACCTGGATGCTGTTCCAGACCCACTGCTGCAGTGCTCACATGCTTGCAGATGGGGGGATGTTCCCCTGTGGCATGATGGTGCAGGGCACATTGTTGTAAAAGGAGGATGTTTGTTAGATCACCCAGAGTTAACCAGATTAATAATTGAGCTGCTGCTCAGCTGGCTGGTTGCTTTGCAGACTCTTTGGTAGATTGCAGTAACAACACCTCCCTTCAACATGTCCCACTTGAGCAGACACCTGAATTTGTGTAAGGTCGTGCTAAAGAGCATGCTAAGCTGAAAGGCTGCAGCTATGTCATCCCTAATGCGGCTTAGCTGTCCTCCCTGCAGTGATGTTAAAGGCAGGACCCCAGCTCTACTGTTTAGTTCTTCCCTTTCTGTAATAGAAGCTCACAATATATTTACTTACCTGCTGAAATCCAGCCTTAATTCAGCCTAACAAAGAGCCTGGTTCCTGTAAATGACTCATTTGTTTGGTTCGTTAGTCTGACCCCTTTTCTCAAAGAGTCAGCTTGGACAAATGTGCTGACACACAGGGGCCGTGTTTTTGGGAGTGGTGTACACACTAACACCGGTGTCGCAGCAGGGTCCCGGCGGCACAGCTCCTACTGCATCACTGCACGTCCTCTGGCAATGCGTGAGCGTCGACAGCCCACGCTGTCAACCAGACGCCTGGCCCTGAGCCACCTTGCTGTGCCAGGGGACCGGCAGCCATCACCGATGTAGCCCAGACACTGTGTGCACAAACACCTGCTGCCACGCAGCATCCCGGGGAGCAGGGTCTTGTGTTGCTGTGTTTGCAGGGGGTTACTCGGAGGGGAGGCTGGACCGCCTTTAAGTCAAGTGTGGCTCAGAGCAGAACCCTGGCCATCAGGAGAGCATGGGAGGCAGAAGAACACAGCCCTCAGTGGTGGCGAGCCCAGCTTCTTGTTGTTGTTGTATCTATTTATAGTGATGAGCTGGAGAAGTTCATGGAGAGCCAGGGTGCGGCCAACCCAGGCATTCTCATCTTAACCACGAGCCTCAGCAAACCCTTCCTGAGGCTGGATAAATATGCGACACTTCTGCAGGAGCTGGAGCGGCACATGGAGGTAGGTGGGATGCGGGACTGCCAGGCAGGCTGCGCCCCTGGGTGCTGCAAGAGCTGTCCCCAAGCTGCAGGAGGCGTCTCTGCTCGTTCCCTTAGGGTTGGAGCATTGCACTGCTAAATGTACTTACCTCCCCACTCCAAGGAGCTGGAAAAGGCTGTTATACCTGCATGGGACATGAGCTGCCTTTCAGCTTAAAAGTGGGAAAGTGGTGGGGGACTCTGGGGGAAGCTGTGGGGAGGCATCGCCTGCTCTTCACCCGAAGCCTTCCTCAAAGATGGGCCAGTCCCAAAGTGGAGTTTGCAGTCAGGCTACAGCTGGCATTTATTTGCACAGCACCTAATAAATCAGTGTTTTTATTACCACTTTATGGGATTCCTCTCCCTGGAACCCTGCTCCTGCTGCACACAGGCATGTCCCCAGCCCTTGCCCGAGGCTTGCGCTCCGGGCTGGAAGCAGAGCTGCGCACGCAGGCGTGGATCTGGCAGCCAGCGCAGACACGGGGGCGGAGGAGCGAGTGCCTGGGAGCAGAGGGAGCAGACAGGAATAGAGACTTCCTCAGCGGGCAGCAGATCTGCTTTCGGACGTTTGTCCCCCAGCGACTGTCATCATCACTGTTCCTTACTGCTGGGGCTCTGCTGCTCGCCTGCTGGTGCGCACCAGCTGTGGTGCAGACCTCCAGTACAAGGAGGTGAGGAAAGCAGAAGTAACAGGGTGGTTTTAAATGGCTTTGCTTTTTCCTCTTCCAGTGTTAATTACCGGTTAATTACTCAGCGGACTTAGCCATGATCATTCAAATCCACATCCCAGCCAGAAGATTAAAACCTCTGTGTTTGAGCCAGAGGTTTTTCTTTGTAAGAGAGGGCATAAGACCCTGCACCATAGGCATGCTACAAACCTGACCTCTCCTGCTCTCACCTGGCTTAGCTGAGCTGCAAGGGCAGAGCTGAGCTTGGCTGCAGCCACCGTGCCCATAGAGAGACCTGCATGCTCTTTGCAGGATGCTGTGTCAGGGTCGGCAGTGGATTCAGGGACACACACATCACCTATTTCCCTTAGTTTCTAAGCTGAGTGCGGAAGCAGAGGTTTTATTGCATGAGTCAGTAGGGTTGAGGTTTAAGCTGGGAAGAGCCTGGATGTATGCAATATGGATGTATGCAGTGTGGATGTATACCACAACTTTCCCTCTGCTGCTGCACAGCTGGAGATGGGGCAGGTCTGTTCAGGGCAGCCCTTGTCCTGGGTTCAGAGGAGAGTGATCCCAGGCAGCCTCTGACAGCCATGGGGGCAACTCCATCACAGCCTAGACACCTTATGATTTGCTTGGCATGTGGTCTGGATGGTGAAGAGCTTATCCGGATGTTCAGGGTGCTGGGAGTGTACCAGCATGCAGCTGCAGTCAGAGATAAGAGGCAGCAACCTGTTTTCCCCTCTGGCCCAAGATGTGCCCTCCCTTAAACCCGGAGTTGGAGCTCCCGTTGATGCTCATGGAAATTGCACCCTTAACGGCGCAATGGCTGGAATATCTTGCATGCAAATAGAAGTTTCCTTTGTGAATGTGAAACCAGAAATCCGCCCTACACGTCTGCCTCAGCTCTGGTGTATGAGCGATTTGGGCCACCTCCTGCAGTCCCTGCTGCCTGCCCCTTGGGGCCCCGGCCCCTGGTGCCCCGCGAGCCTTGGGTGTGTTGGGGCCATCGGTCACATTGGGCACTTTGCAGGGCTGTTGCTGCTCGTAGCTCAGGGATTTTTCTCTCCCTTCACTAGGAGGCGCATGCAGATCATGAAGACGTCTTGAAAGCCGTCACATCCTTCAAGTCTCTAGTGGTAGGTGGCAATTCTTAAAATAGAGCGCTCCATTTCAGGGCTGCATTTCATGAAGAATGAGTCAAGCCTGACATTTGTCTCCTCATTTAAAAGAAAAAAAAGGTCTTTTGGAATGGAAAAGATGGGTGATAAAGACTTTTAATTTCAGATTTCAAGCCTACAGTGCCCCTCTGGTTACATATTTCAGCAGTTGCATGCTGGCTCTGTGGTCCCAGCAGCAGAGGTCTCCAGCTGTGTGCGCTGCTGCAGAAAGCCATGTGTGGGCAGTGGTGGTGGCCGGGTCCCTTTCATCTCCTTTTGCCTTCATGCGCTAATCATTTGCCACCTGACACTGTACTGCCCCTTGCTCGTGCAGGCGAGCTGTGAAAGGTTAACACCAGTGTCTGACTCGACTGCTGGTGCCAGCAGAAGGGGCCCCTCCAAGCCACTGGACAGCTCACGGTTTTGTTGAGACATGCTCCACGGGTATCAGGAGGTCCTGGCCGTGGTGCAGATATTTGTGGCTCTTGGTGCTGTGGCCATCAGTGGGGAATGGACAAATGGCCACAAAACGATGAGTCAGAGCGAGGTATCAGCTCTATTTCTGTGCGCTGTGTTACCTATGCCCCTCAAAGTCCCAGTGCAATGAACTGAAAAAGAGGGGTGAAAGCCATCCACATGCACAAAGGTTTTATCTAGCAAAGCCTTTTTCAGTTATTATAAAAGCTATCGTCTCTCTCTTTGTAGCCACTAAATACCTTTCACTATAACCACTCCAGATGTGGTCCAACTTCCTTCCTTAGCACGACAGATGCAGGTTTTCAGTGCTTAGCAGTGCAGATAAAAGATGCGGAGGAGAAAGTTCATAGAAAACAGGAAAGGGCGATCATGTTACATTTACTTAGAAACTCAGCTCCTGTTCCATTTATTCTAGAAGGTAGTAGGGGAATAAATTCAGTTAAATTATAAGATGTCATTAATCTTTAGGAATGCTCATAAGTGATACATGTTTTTACTTGAAATGTGCACTGAGCAATTCAGTGTAATCATGATAGGACTAAAGGGGTTCAGCGTGGGTTCTAGGTTAGATGGGCAGAGATGCTCCTCGTGACTTACACGTGGGTCCATGGTGCCTGGTACCAGAGGCTCCTGGGCGAAGGCAGGGCAGTGACTGCAGAGCCCCACCATTTGGTGCATCTGTGCAGATCATGAAGGACTACTGTGCATTCTGTATGAATTTGCACCCTGGGAAGTTTGGATTCAGACACTCAGGGAGCTGCTGAAGCACCCAGCAGTTGCAAAACCAGAGGAAGCCCCCCAGAATTGTGTCTTTTCGGACTAGACCTAGCGCAGCCTCTCCTTTGGGTGTGCCCGAAGATCTGGATTGTTGAAGAGTTTGCATGAAACTGGCCCCCCTCCTGAGTCTGAAAGGAGGAAAATCTCTGTCAGAAACCAGGGTTTGGAAAAAACAAGTGGTGGGTGAAAACTGAGCCTAGGTTTGGCCTTGCAGCAGTTTTCCCCGTTGGCAGAAGGGTCAGTTAAAGGAAGTTTTGCTTGGATTCACAGGGCTGCCTTTGCTCAGTCAGCATTGTCCTTCGCTTGCTGAAAGCTGCTGCAAGACCAGCTGCTCCACGGAGCTCTACCAGTCCGCAAATGTGAGCATCGCTGCAGTCTTTTGAATTATGGCAGCTCCAGAAGCTCCCTTTTGTGCTGCTGTACTGCACTGCTGAATACTGTGCCAGGTTCTCACTTCTGGTTTTGCAGATTTTGATAAGAAAATATCTGCCCATCTGATATGTAGGGGCTTTGCACTACTGCAAGGATAACTTTTTGCTGTTTCAGCAAAATGAGACGAATCTCTCTGAACACCAGCAAGATTAGAAACATTTAACTCTGTGGCTATCTTGGTTTGGAAAATGTGACCCTGTACTCTCAGATAGAACCGGTTTGGAAAGAAAAGTTTGCTCAGTGCAGTTTGCAATTTCTTTGACATTTTAACATATTCATTACATCATAAATTGCTGTGGTGTGATTTTTGACAAGGTTCATGTAACAGAGCCAAAGCAAGCTTTTCTGGTTGAAAAGCAGTGATGCTTTTGCAAGATGGCAAGCATTTTGTATGTGTAACTCTGGGCAATACTATTGACCTTTGCTAAGTTTGTCTTGTAATTCTGGGTCTCTTTTGGGGTAAAGCGGTAACCTGGAGCCCTGCGGTCAAATTTTGCGTGTGGTGCAATCCCTTGAGCACTGAGCCCATGTGCAAGCTTGGCAGGTGAAACCGTCTTCGTTAAAATGGTCTGCATTTGTGTCTGCCCTTTTGCTAACAAAACACACTGTGGTGATTTCCAGTCACAGTGCCAGGAGCTGAGGAAGAGGAAACAACTTGAGCTGCAAATCCTTTCTGAATCCATTCAGCGCTGGGAAGGAGAGGACATAAAAACAATGGGAAACATCATCTACATGTCCCAGGTTATGGTGCAGAGTGGGGGAAGTGAGGTGAGTGCAGCTCCTGCGTAAAGACATTGTGACCAAATGCCCTCTGCTCATGGGATCAGCTGTGCAAGGTGGCAGCTACTCTGACTCCAGGCCAGCAAAGTGCTGACAAATAATGCTGATAAATAATTTTACCTGGACAAGTGCTGCACAACTGGGACTGTGCACATCTTTAGAATCAGGCATCAAGCCCCAGATGCTTAGCTTCAGCCTTTCAGTGACACACTTTTCCAGCAAAAGAAGTATCGTAGTGTCATACAGCACATTAGTTTCCTTCCTTTCCCCCTTTGACTTACTCTGAGAAATGAGAGTGACTTTAACGTGTGGATTAGCATTGTCATTTTGCCACGTCCTGTGCTCAGCGTGGTGGCTGTAGTGACGTTCAATTCCAGAGCTGACTGCACCTTGCAGGGAACTGAAGGGATCCCTGCAAAACCCATTGCTGGTCCCAAAGTATCACACCCGTGCTTTCAACAGACGCTCACCAATAGTGTTAGACCCATGAATACCCTGTGTTTGGTGTTTGCTGTCTGGGAAAGTGCCTGCTGTCACCAATTTGCTTGCTTGCTATAGCAACTTTTCCATGGGAAGGGAAGACCTGTAAAACAAAGTCCTGTAGGGTCTAGTCCCCGAGTTTTGTTTGGGGTGTGAAATGCTGGGGACATGAGGTCTTAGTCTTCTTAGGCACTTTGAAATGATGGGAAGGGGAAGTTAGTAATATCTTTAGAATTAGCAGGATGCAGATTAAAATGTGTGCAGGCTTCCTTGGAAAAGCTGGTACAGAAATAAGATGCTGTAAAGAAAAAAAGCCAGAATAATTGGTTTGTGATTGGTCTCTCTAAGGCTGTGGTTCCAGCTGCAGCAGGTTCCGTTTGCGGCAGGAAAGTACTTGTGATACGCTGCAAACTGGACTAACCTAAATTCTTATACCCGCAGGAGAAAGAAGAGCGATATTTTTTGTTGTTTTCAAACGTTTTGCTCATGCTGTCTGCAAGCCCACGGATGAGTGGGTTCATCTATCAGGTAGGCATGCTTAATTTGAAGTTGCAAGGCGTTAGGTGTGAAAAAGGAAATCAGATATCTCTTACGAAATTCAAATCCCCTGCTTCCTTAAATCTCTCTTGTGATGTAAATGGGCTGGGAACCAGGGCTTGGTTTTGCCATGCATGCCACGACACTTGCTGCAAGTAACTTTGTCCTGCCAACTGGTTAGACAGCATTTGGTAAATGTGAATGCTTTGAAATTAGGAAAAAAAAAAAAAAGCAACACACCAAAGCCTGTCCAGCATGCTGTTCTCAAGAACTCAGTGCGTGTGTCAGGTGTCCTGAGCTAGATGTGGGGTTTCGCCCCAGACAAACAGCCAGCTGGCTGTCAGTGTTGTGCTGTCTCTGGACAATATCTTTCTATTACAAAGCCTGCTGTGTACAGGCCAAAATTCCCTCTCTGTGAGGCACTCCAAACGACATAATTCAGGTGTCTTACTATTCTGAATGGCTGCCATCAGGCTCTTTGGAGCTTGGCTTCTTTCCAGTTGCCTGAAACAATCAATGCCCTCCACAAAAAGGACACTCTGTGTTGATGTGGCATTTGTCGTATGCGAAGGTGATGTTGCAGACAGTGAAGACTTGGGAAGGATTTGGCTGGATTTTTAGATTTTACCCACCAGTGGGAGTAAGGTGAGCGGGCAGTGCATCATGCAAAACAGAGGGACAAGGAAGGCTTTCAGAAAAAACAGGGGAAGTTGATAGTTCTGACTTCTTTGTAAAAAGGGTTTGCACCTCATGAATAGAAAGGGTGGCGGATGAGCTGGGGATGACTCAGCTGTCATGGGAGCCTCTTCTCACGGGTTTGACCTAACTGTGCAGGGAAGTCTAGATCCATACATTAAAGGAGACTCTTCCTGCAGTCTGAGGCCTTCACAAATTAGTTTTTAATGGCAGTTCCCAAAGAGAAAGGAATCAGCAGAAAGGAGCAGAACAACGCCCACATGGGAAGGAGATGCAGACACTGACTCCTCCTAAATTCTCTTAGGGAAAGCTGCCTTTAACAGGAATGACGCTGACAAAGCTGGAAGATGCCGAAGGGAACGAGCACGTGTTTGAAATCGCAGGTCAGTGTGGCCCCAGCCTGGGGCCATCCTCCCAGTCCAAACAGCAGCTGCCACCAGTGGTACCAGTCCTCCTCCTCGCAGCCACTGCACTGTGCTTTTTCCTCTTTTACCATATGTTGTCTGAGTTCTGGGCATCTCCCTCCTGGTTGATGCAACCTCTCCCCGGTGCCAGTTCCCTTGGCTTTTCTGTGCCACTCCCAGGCTGCCTAGCACTGGCTGCCCAGACCAGGACGGGCGGTCACATCTTTGTGGTCCCTGGCCATTTTGCAGCCACTGAACTTTGCAAACTGAGGTGCCACTTGCTGCCGTGCTGGGTTGAGCTCCTCCTGTGTTTCTTTCTACATCTTTACCGCTCGCTAAAGACAGTTGTTTGACCCTCTGCCGTAGGGAACATGACGGAGCGGATCACTGTGTCCTGTAGCACCAGCCAGGACTTGCACGAATGGCTTGACCACTTGCAAAGGCTGACCAAAGGGACATGCAACACCGTATCCAAAACGCAGTCCTGGAGTGCTCATTCGGTAAGTGTGCTACCTCCCAGCCTATCTGCTGCCTGTTGTTTCTCAGCCCTGGCTGATCTTTCTTTTTCAGCAGCGTGCTGAAAAATAATACAGGTAATACAGCTATAAAACTTTTCACATCCTGCAGTTTTGTTTATAACCATGCAATGCTCATACCATTTTCCATATATTCTGCCCTAATTCTCTTGCAACTTAGGTGTCTAAAAGGCATTCACAGTGAACCCTTGTCCATCCCACTCTGCTTGTCTACTTTGTTTGGTAGCTAACAGTCTTCACTGCTTCTCATCTATTTTCTCAGACATTTAGCTCAACCGGACAGATCCGTGGCCCCCTGGAACCCCCCAAAATCCTCAAGCCTTGGAGCTTGAGCTGCCTCCGTCCTGCTCCTCCACTCAGACCATCAGCGGCGCTGAGTTACAAGGAGGTAATCCCGCGTGCATGCAGAGGACCTGGATTTCATGGCAATCCCTAGCACTTGTGTCCAAGTTTCTTACCCATCATGAGGGCACAGGTTTGCTGCTCCTTTAGTTAGTAGGGATGCTGAGAGAAAATACTGAGCAAAGCTATGCCCAGTCCTGCGAACGAGTGATGCATGCTTGTTGCTGCAGCTGGCTTTGAGCTGCAAGCAGAGCCTGAGCACGTGTGTTTGCAGAGTCAGCCCTGTCCCCGGTGTTTGCTGTAGCCAGAGCTCTCGGAGGCAGGCCTGGGGGATTTTGTTACTGTAGCTTACAGCATCCCTACCTCGCCTGCTGGATGTCACTGGTCTCCTCCTCCTCTGGGTTTTGCCAGAGCTATGGGTGGGAGCGGTGCTCAGGATCAAGCCTACAGCCATGCTGCACCGAGAGGAGGAGGAAAAGGCCCACTGGTATTTTTTATGATTCCTACCTATGTTTTGGTGGCCAGAGCAGGGTTGTGCAGCAGCTGTGGTGCTTGACTCCAGCGCTTCACACTCCCGTAACCTGCTGGGATGCAGCAGCCGGGGCATCGCTCCCCCCACAGCAGCCCCCAGCCTGGGAGGTAAGAGGCAGTGTGGGGAAACCCAAAATAAAACCCAGCTCCCGTTCTCACCCCATGTTGCAACTGCAGTGCTGTCCTTCCCTACCTTGCGGTAAACTTTTGGGATTACTCACCAGTAACTCCGTAACGTTCCTCTTACTGAATGAGCACTCCGGTTCTGAGTCACCAACCTTTCTTGGTACAGCAGCCTGGGAGCGTCACTGCCCGGGCTCCCGGCAGGGACAGGGATGGGGACAGGGATGGGGAGGGGGAGGGGGCTCGTGGCTTTCACAGGCCCCCCAGCGCTCAGGTAATGGAAAGCCTAGCAGCCAGGGGGGCTGTGGGTCTGCTGCTCCAGGCAGAGATTTTAGGTAGCTTCACAGCGTTTTGTTACGTTTATTTCTTAAAATTCATGAAACAAGTGCGTTTCACTTTGGGAATTAAATTGTTCCGAAACCAAACAAGCAGGCTGGAAACCACCCTTAATCTTTGCATGTTCTAGTTCCCTAACGTAGACTAAACAGTCTCGTGCTTGCATGGTGCATTAAAATATAGGGAGAGGCTTTAATTAGAGGAGAAATTTTTCTGCGTGAAAGTGCAAGGATATTTATAATGTAGGCCAAAACCACAGATTGAGTGATATCGTTAATACCACAGTCCTTTGCAATTTCTCAGTTATTCCGTGCCGCACATAGCTGGAGTTAAACCATCTGTGTAGAAAGGAGATGAGAGGTTTTGCAAGAGAGGCCATGCAGGCAGGGAGCCCCGAGGGGCGGGATGGGGCTGCAGGCTGGATGGCAATGTGCAGGGTGTGGAAGGACCAAAAATGTGGTTTGCACAGGGCAGTGGTATCACGGGCATCCTCCCCTGCCTTTAAGGAGCCATCATTTAAAGGCACTGCAGAGGCTACAAAGTCCCCAGATCGTGAAAAGCTTATCAGCCACATCCTTGCGTTAGGTGTGGACGTGCAGCCTGTGGACACCAGCCTGTGATGACAAACATGAAATCAGTTGTTGGCCCAAAATTAAAGTAGGGCACAAAGTGAACTATGCTAACAGCTCAGCGCAAGTCACCTTTCTATTATGAAGAGATAAGGAATGAATACAAATTTCAAAGGTTATTTGCAGGGAAGGGAGTGGGGGAGTTTTAAAAGATTAGAGATTTTCAGACATCCAGCGTGACTTTAATTCGCTTCTAGTAGTGTAGGATGGGATGGCATAGTCTTGTGCATTTCCTCATACCTAGCTGTATTCAGGAAACCCCAGAACCTGCTTGCATACCACACAGCACTGTTGTTATTTCCATTGAAATTGGGTCATTTTTCCTGTTCTGTTTCCAGTAATCATTTGAAATGACAGAGCAGGTGCTGTGGGTAAAGCAGCGTGTCCGGATTCAGGTTAGCAAAGTGAGAAAGATTTACAGATGATTTCCACTTTTTTTTCCTCTATATTTTAAGTGGCCTGCTTTGCATTAGGTGAAGGGGTTTTTAACACCAGGAGTTGTAATTTCTGCTGGCCAGACTGGCAGGAGAGCCACACAGCTCACAGTGCGGGCATCCCAGGGATGGGACCCTCCGTGGGGTGTGCAGGGAAGTCTTGCCACACAGATGCCTGACGCTGTCAGGTTTCCAGCGAGCGTGGCAGGTGTCCTCCGGGAGGGTCCCCTCTGAGAAGACACAGGCCTGGGGGATTGTCACCAGGTTGGCCAGAGCAGAGCATCCCTTCATCCCTGGGTCTCGGCGGAGCCAGGCATGCAAGGTGGCTGCAGCACTGGCACCAGCCGAATGGGTGCTAGCCCATTTTAAGCGCTGTTCTCCTAAACAAGCAATATCTACAGAAATCTGCTACTAACCCAGGAGGCATGTTTTCTATTTTGATGTGTTCAGAGTGCATTAATGCCCACTTACTATGCGTTTCACATGTAACTTTTTCAGTTTTGCATAACACCATTCTCTTTTGCATGTCAATAGCAAAACCAGTACAGAGGGTGTGCCAAATTAATCACAACACTAACATTTAAACGTGTTTTAGAATTGTTGATTTAATGGACTTGGTCGGTAAAATCATCAGTCTCTCACACTCATCTTCTCTTTCTTTGCATATTCATTGTAGAGGATGTCTTATATCTTAAAGGTAAGGGTAGATACATCTCTTTAGCTTATTGTGGCAAAGACTGCTTGTTGCTGTTCACCCTTCTCGTGCTTGCATGACCCTGATTTTGCCTGGCTGTATCATTAAGTTAACATGAGAGTCAGTGGAGACTAGCAAACGTATTTTGAGAGTTCTCTCCTGAAGGATTTAGGACTGCGGAACTAAAACTTCCTGGTATGCCTCTTTTGCTGCTTGTCATTCCTTAAAATTTGTATTGCATGTAAGTTATTAATGTACTAATTCTCTCCAAATCAGCATGACTTGTAACTCAGTGAAGGAGATAGATAAAAGCTTGTGTTTCTTACTTTTGGAGTCAAAGCAAACACTAACTT
Organism: Chauna torquata; assembly: GCA_013399475.1. Lineage (NCBI taxonomy): Eukaryota > Metazoa > Chordata > Aves > Anseriformes > Anhimidae > Chauna > Chauna torquata. The sequence goes on from VXAL01017282.1 coordinate 26,565, forward strand.
TGTGTGTATTTGTTTGTTCTCTGTGTGTGCTGGGGCGTATTTATACTCTCAAACAAATTGTGTGCATTGAGAAACAATGTCATTTGCCAACTGTTTTTTTTTATTATTTGAAATCAAATCGAGTCAAAGATATAAACAATATTTTAAGGTTTTCTAACAAAGGCCACAGAGCTGATAAACAGACCCAAAGTGCTGTGAATGTGTTTGAATTCTTTGGCTGAAGGATATTAGCTGAGGGATATTAGCTAAAGGAGTGTGTCCTGTCCCGGACCTGCAGGTGCAATTCCCACCGCTGTTAGAGGGAGCAATGGCTACAGGAGTAGTGCATGGGAAAAGCAAAAAGCATAATTTCCCCCAACTTTGTCATTGTCTGCTTTGTAGTTGTCTAACGTGTTGTGCATAACATGGATAGCCGCATTCAGCCTGAGCTGCTCCCTAGTTTGAGCTGCCTTTGGTTCCAGTTAAATACAAGAATCTGTTTCTCTATAGGATTCCAGCAAAAGTCCAAAAACCATGAAGAAGTTTCTTCCAAAAAGGAAAACTGAGAGAAAAGCATCAGATGAAGAGTTTGTTATTAGGAAAAGTAAGTGTTGAATTTTTCTCTTCTTTTCTGAGGTTTCTGTGTGCTCGGTAATCTCCAAAGGGCTTTGAGAACAACCTTTCTTACGGCGCAGGCTGCGACACATGAGCAAGCCTATGTGCTGCTGAGCATGGGAGGCTCCTGGAGGTGCAGCCTTCCCCAGCCGCTTGCAGATCCCCTCCAAGCTGTGACTGCCGGGCAGCATGATCGTCCTGATCGGGATTCATACCATGGGATCACATGGCTGTGGGCGGTCTTGTTGTGGCTGTGAAGCCAAGGAACTACTTCAAAGTAGTTAAAAGCTGCATTAAAAGTGCACGCCCACAGTCATCTAGAAGTGTCTGAGCTGGGACAAACTCTTGCCTGTCCATGCCATCAGGTCCTAGAGCAATTCCCACAGGGGACAAGGGAATGAAAAAAAGGCCCTATCCTTGCAGAGGTCACCTACAAAGAAAGATGTCCTGACTGCTACCTGAAGTCAATTTGGGGCATTCCTTTGGGGCGTTGTATGAAAGGCCTTATTCACCCAGCAGTGTGCTGCTGCAGTATGCAACCTGGAGGTCAGTTGTCACTTGAAGACAGCTCTGAGCTAGGGTTAGAAATGAAGACTTCACCTTTCCGAGTCCTGCTGTATTGTGGCTGTACCAGACATGCCCAGGGCAGTGACCTCCTCTGGGAAGCCCTCCCAGGAGAGCTGCTCTGCCTGTGCAACTCCCGGTGCCTATGGCATCACCCCCTGAGTTTTGCTAAGGTGAGCAGCTAGAAGTGCATTTTCATACCGTTTAGTCATGATATGTCACAGGATGTCACAGGATGTCGCAAAGGCCAGAAAATTTAAAGGAGCTCAAAAAGGAATTAGGGAAACTCCCCAAAACTGTCAGTCAAGGAAACAATACTCTCTTGCTCTGAAGTCCCTTAAGAGGGAGAGAAGAATCCAGAGCACTTGGCTTTTTGTGGCAGCTGTTGTCTGCAATGTTTTACAGGTACTGCTGCATTGGAAGAAGATGCTCAGATCTTGAAGGTGATCGAGGCGTACTGTACCGGGGCAGGCTTCCAGCAAGCTCTCAGTTCAGGTGGGCACACAAACAGATTATTTAATACCCATTCTGCCTGTAACACTGATAACCCCTCTGGGAAAAAATCAGATGGTTGCATCATACAGCAATGAGACTCATGCTAGGAAACTGTGTGGTGTTCAATCTTCAAGATAAGGGAGCTTCATCTACCTAGTGGTTTAGTTGCCATTGTTTTTCTTCTAAACACAGAGAAAGAGCAGGTAGGAGGGTAGATGAGACACAGCTACTTCACCAGCACTTGTTAGGAGTTAAACAAACCTAGTCAGTGTCTGTGGCTGTCAGTACTGACAATCTGATGGTAATCTCAGGTTGCATATAGCTTTAGAAAGGAAGCATGACTATTATCTCTCAATCAGCTGTATATTTAAGAACAAGCTGCTTCATAAGAACCTATCTAACATCTTAAACTCTGGAAATATAACTATTTATCATTGCTGGTAAGATGTCAAATTAAATCATTGCACTGTCAAATAATGGCATATTTTTTAAAAGGGAGACCGTGTTTCTTCTGAGAGCTCTTGACCCAAACCGAGTGATTTCATTTATAAGTAATGATGTAGCTGCAGGTGTCCTGAGCACTCTTGGAAACTTTCCCCTCGCTGCTCTGGCTCTGGCTTAGCAGCACATGCCAGCCCGTGTTTAACCCTGCCAAGCCCCACGCTCCTGGGGCGAGCAAGGGCTGCATTTGCTGTGCTGCCTCCGGCACAGCGTGGGTGCCAGGGACAGTCTCCTTTTTTCTTCCTGATGAGTAATTCTTGCACACAGGCTCCCGTAAAGACTCCATCCCCCAAGTCCTTCTTCCTGAGGAAGAGAAAATCATCATCGAGGAAACAAGAAGCAATGGCCAGACTGTCACGGAGGAAAAGTAAGCAAGGCTGCAGATTCCCCTGTCGCATTTTGGAAGGATGGTTAAGAACCAATGCCCTCTCCTTCTGCATTTCCCCAGAGGAGCAGGGCTGGCGAGGAGGTCCAAATGGCCAGGCTGCTGTCCTTGTCCCAGCTGTGCCAGAAATGCCAAGCTATTCCAGTTGCTATTTTGTCCCTCTTTAAGAACAGAGCTGCATTCCCAGCTGCGCTGACATGGCTGCAGCCCCCTGGGAGCCTGTGTGCGAGTCCTGAGAGCCAGTTTATCGAGTCCCAGAGCTTCTGCGGATGTAGTGAACTGGGTCAGGGAGGACAGAACCAAACAAGTGTTTTTTTGTTAGCTACAGACATAGAGGGCTGCTGCCACCCCTCAGGAGGCTGCGTGATGCTGTCTGTGAGTGCTCCCAGCCTGCTCCGTAGCTTCAGCATCTGGGTGGTTGTGTTGTACTCCTCCTTTTCTAACCCAGGCAGTGCATTCCTTTCAGGTTTGTTTTTTGCAGCACAACCTCAAGGAATCAGGGCCATTTAATGAAAGATACTCTGGCACTTCAAGTTTAAAACCATTATTATTATTTTTTGCAGTAGCATAAACAAGGAAGCCAAAGCCACAGACCTTTGTTGATAACTTAAAGATAGCAGAACAGGGTTGTGTTTTTTTTGGTTCTTTTTTTTTTTTTCAGTTTTGAGAAAAGAGCCCTGAATTTTTGGCTGGTGGTCTATAAAAGCTCCTGGGCTATGTTTCCAGAGTGACTTCACAGGCAGCAGTGCTAATGGCAGCCCAATGTTCGCAATGGGCAGCGGAGAAAAGCAGGGGCTGGAACCACCTTCCGCATGAGTGCCTCAGTCACAAAAACTCCCATACTGTTGCTGTTTTACTGCACTTCAGTTCTTTTTGGTTTAGTTTGGTTTTTTTTTTTCTTTTTTTTTTTTTTTTTTTGCAGGAGCCTTGTTGACACGGTTTATGCACTGAAAGACGAAGTCAAGGAACTGAAGCAGGTAATTTGAGTGAGTTTGTTTCTCCTGTGAGTTGACTTGTCAATGTCCAGGGAAAGTCTCACTGATTGGTAGTCCCGTCCTGCAGCTGCTCCACCCGTGTTGCTGTTGCTGACTGCAGTGGTAGCTGGGTGCTGCCGTGCCCACACCACTGTTAGGTGACGTGTCCGTCTGCCAAGCTCTTGCTCCAGCTGCTTTGTTGTCCCAGCCGGCTGAGAGGGATGCAGCCTGTCTGCCCTGTTTGCACAACCCTACATCAGCCCCAAAGAGGCAGAAAGCTTCCCTTCCTTCCTGCGAGACCCATTTTCTTCTGGTTTATCTCCCTGACACAGCTCACCACACAGCCCCTCGAGGACCGGAGCCAGCAGGAGGGAAGGAATACTGTCCTCCTGCTGTAAAAGCTCTTCCAACTTGTCTATTTTACAGGGATCTGGTGGGTATCAAATTCTTATAGACTTGGAGGAAACGTGTCCTCCTCCCTCCGGCCCCAAGCCTGAAGGGGGAAGACACCCCCCAAGGAGGACAGGTTCCTCCACCCAGGCTTGGAATTAGGTTTCCAGGAGGATGCTTCTGCCTTCTTAGTCACTGGGACTTCCATGCAGGTCTGTAAGGTGGTGAGGGTCTGCTTGAGTGGGTCGGACCACAAGTAACCCATGTTGTTCATCCTCACAAGCCAGCATTGATCTGCCAAATGTCTCTGGTATCTTATCGCCCGTGAGCCACAAGGTAGCTAGGCGTACAAAAGTACTTCATTGCATGAAGTGCATGGGCATTAACTACATCTTTATTCCTTTATTTTTAACCTCGTAGGAGAACAAAAGGATGAAACAGTGTTTGGAGGAAGAGCTCAAATCCAGGAAGGACTTGGAGAAGCTGGTTAGAAGGCTGCTGAAGCAGACAGATGAGTGTGCCAGGGAGGACATGGGGCGCAAGTCGTCTCTGATCGCCTGAATTTGGGGAGAAGCTGCTGGCAGTGGTGTGTGACCTCAGGTGTTTTTTAGGAAGCAGAACCGGATCCTTTGCCTCTTCTTGCTCCTTATTTTGTTGGTTTGGGGGATTTTGTTACCAGAAAAATGTCAGAGGAAAAAAATTGTTTCTTCCATCCAATAAGGAAATAAAGCAAACAGAAACAGTCAATCACAACTAAAACAGTAGGCAAGCGGTCCATGACTCACAATTCATCTGCAGCAACTAATACCTCATCGTACCTACTACTGGGAGCAAATACAACCTCTGCTAGTGATTGCCGCTCACAAAGGGTTTGGCAGCAGTTTCCTAGAGGAAACGTAAGCACTTTTTAATGCTTTCATTCGTTTCAAAAGCACCGGTACCTATTTATTGAATGAAAACATTGAGTTGGCATTGAGCAGAAACCAAAAAGCACCGTGCTCCTTTTTTCAGATAATCACAACTGGGGAAGCTTTTCCCATTCATCTTCTTTTTCCCCATTAGTTGACTGTAGCGAACTAGAGCCCAGCAATACTGTGGTTCCCATGTGGCCTTGATACTGATTAAAATGTGCAATTAACATGAAGACATTTTAACTCCTTGGGGAAGTCAGATCTGGAGCACCTGTCAGAGCGCATGGGAAGGTATGTTCCACAGTACTGCCTCCTAACAGCTCGTGATTAGCACAACAGGTAACTGCTGTTCTGCCCATAACCCCTTTTGTTAAGCATGACCTGAAACTCCTACACTCTGCTTTCTTTTTACTTTGAGTGTCCAGGTAGTGTAAGAGATCATAGTTTTGCTGTGCTTCCCCTTGCAGGACATGCTTTTCTCTGTATGAAATGCAAACACTGCTTGACAGCAAAAACAACACCCGGATATACTTGTCCCCTGGTCCCTTCTGCCCACGTTAGCCTCTCATTCCCAAAGGTTAGGAACGTAGCCAACGGCCACTTCTCCCCCATAGCCCCAAAGGGGCTTTATTCTAGGAAAAAGGAACTTCTGGGATGGGAAAGGTATATATATTCAGACTTTGACAAGAGCTGGAACACCGCTGGGGCAAGGATGTGCAGCACATTCCCGATCCGTGCACAGCTCCTCGAACACAGCACACGGACAACATGCATATGTATCAGCTAGCTTCATCTTATTTGGTGTTACACCCTAGTTTATAACTAATGTTTTCCTTCCTTAGCAGCATTATACAAGTAACCTTCTGTTAAAGTTAATAACGTCTTATGTATATCACAGGGCAGCATGGTCCCTGCATATGCAGACACACCGCAGCTCCTTACAGTCATACCGTTATGTTGTTCATGAAGGATATAATAGAGGCAATAATTATAACTCCCTCCTTGCAATTAAAATTCAGCCAGAACATAGTAAATGGTGTTTGGGGAGGGCTAGACTCAGAAACATCACAAGGAATGTAAAAAGAAACCCTCGTTAAGCTGTTTCTAGGACAAAACAAGGGCCTTTTTTTTTTTTTTCCCTCTGGCTACATTTGCCATCTCCAGAGCATTGTGGCAGCATGGCAGCTCTCTGTGTCCCTGCCCAGGTACACAGCTGAAGGGCTGGATCAGCAGTTAAGCCCTACTGTGCTGGGTAATCATTGTCCAGGATAATGACCTTTGCTGCACATGCTGGCGTGGCTGAGCTGCTGTTCTGGGATGCTGTGCCCAGATGCCCCAGCATCGTCCAGTCCAGCTCCCTGCCCGAAGGTGGGCTGGGAAGAGGGCTAGCAATGAGCAGTCAGTGCAAGGAAGCAAACCAAGGGCCGCTTGTGCTCCTAGAAGAGGGTAGAAATGTTTCCCTGCTGCCCACAGTTTAGTTGAAACCCATGCTGCGTACATATGCATGTCTGTAAGATGTAATGTGATGGAGGGCACACTGGGACATTTTGGATCAGGCATTTATCAAGAGCTAGAAGCCAAAAAAAAAAGAAAAGAAAATCAAAAGGAAAAGAAGCCATGCCAGATGGACAGCAATGTTTCCATATTTACTTTGTTTACAGTGCTTTGTAAATAGGTTCCAGTGAGTCTGTCTTTAGATGGATGTTGTGTCAGCTGCCTTCCAGTTTATCTTTGTCATGTAGGTTTATTTACTGTAACTACTTATGCAAGTTCAACTTTTCTAACATGTTTTTATTTTGAACAGTTTTTTAATTGACATTTTCAACAAATAAAGGATAAAAATCACTTCTTAGCCCTCCGTGCTGCTTTCTTTGTGTCTCTCTAGGGCTGCACCCAGGGAAGCAAGTTGGTGCAGCATGAAAACCTTGCTGAGTGCTCAGCATCGCCATGAAAGCAAAGCCAGCGCTTGCTCTGGGCATCCCTAATTCAAGAAAAGCAATCAAAATGCCCACGGTATCACCCACCTTCTGATCCACTGGACACCAGGGGGATACTGGTGTGAATGGTACGCTGACATTTGGGCTGTCACTCCCACCATTGCATGGCCCCGCAGCAGGGAGGGAGCCTGGTCCTGGGGCAGGGTGATGCATTCCATCCCTCAAGCCCCGACTGCACTCTGCTAACAGGGATGCTTTCTGGAGAAATTGCTGTTCTCCGTTGCACCAGTCAGTTGCTGCAGGTAAGTCACTTCCTGCCTAAGATTTTTTTTTTTTGGTTATTGCATGTTTTTTTTTTTTTTCCCTCTGAGGATTAGGTGTGGTGACAGGATTTCCTTTGGTCTACCACTCGGACAAGACCTCTCCTGCACGCTGGTATTTTTAACTCTTTGGTGGGGATGCCATGCTCTCAGCCTGTGCCTGAAGCAGGCGCAGGGCTTGGCTGCGGCTGATGCTCAAGAGCCAGCAGAGTGGCAACAGCGTGGATGGCTGAGGACGGCTGCTGTCAGCACGCAGGAGGGTCCAGCCCTACTCCCCCTCCACAAACACATCAATTGGAGCGGGAAAAAGGAAAAGCAAGTGAGACACAGCAGCCATGGGTGGAAAACACTGAAGACTGCAAGGGAGCATGCTTGAACCCAAGTGGTGCTTCAGGGAATTATTGCAGAGCCAGAACTGGGCCACATCCAGACCTGAGTGCCCCTGAGCCTGAACTGGTCAGAAGAGCAAGGACGAGGCATCCCACAGGCTCATTTTGGAGGGGACATCTCCCATGCCCCCATGAAGTCAAATCTAGGCCTTGACCAGAAGTCCTCCATCCTGCTCTCCCACTGAATATGGGGCCCATTTGTCCCCTTTTGTTATGCCAGGTCCCAAAAGTCCCCTTTGCCTGAGCAAAATAATGCAGGCAGCACCAGCATCCTCCAAGCTACGGGGTTTGGCACCAAACAACCATCAGTGTGAAAACAGACCAAAAACCCCAGCTTAACCTGTGCAAACCACTGGTGTGGCTGGGGAAGCCCCAGAGGTGCTCATTCCTAGCAGCCACCCTGGCACCATCACAAATCCCCCCCAAGCCTGAACCAAAAGGATGTGGGAAGTGCCCCGGCTAGCAGCTCCTGTTGCCCGCAGAGCACCAGCTGCTGCATCCTGCTGCCTCTCGCCCGCCTGTATGGGGTCAGCGACAGTAATGGGAGGGGGAAGCAGGCGAGCGGGGCTGGTCTTTCCAGGGACAGGAAAACATCGTGGGTACCAGGAAGGGATGCTAGGGCAGGCTTGTCATCTGAGCAGCCGCAGACACAGCCACACAGCTCTAGGCTTGGTGGCATGAGCTGGGGAGAACCCACCTGGAAATTGTCATCCTGATCTTTTTTTTGAAGGGAAACAAAACCAAAAAATACCAGCCCTCATTTCTTATACAAACCTAAAACCCAATACATTTTCCAGTGGGATCAATACATCCAAAGGCACGTGAGCGCTGCCTGCAGCAGATGACCATGCTGCTGCTCTCCTGCCCCTGCTCATTGATGTCCCCTGTGCTAGCCCTGCCGATGTGCCTGATATATTCATCTGCCCCTCAGCCCCTTTCCACTTCTTCACTCAGAGCAAAGAAAAATCAGCTCAGAAACCATAAATTCCACAGCCCAAGAAGTGACAGAGAGGCCCTGCAGTGAGGGAAAAATCAATGTATTGACGACCTTCAAACTTTCCACGAGGAGAGGAAAACTGCCTGCCACGGCACCGAGGAGGGGAGGAGAACAAAGCCACTCAGGAGAAGGCTACGGTCTGAAATTCACAGCTGGATGGTAGCACACGCACCTCCTCCCCTCCCACGCATTACCTCTCATCTGCATCCCACAGGCTATTTTTGGCAAGCGAAGAAACAGAGGCAAGAAACAAAAGCCCTGGGAGAGGCAGTGGTGCAGGGCAAGGAGCCCCACTTGCAGGGGAGGTGGCAGCTGTTGTTGCAGAACTTCACTTAGAGTTTTTCTAGCCCAACAACATTTCTGCTCCTGAAGGTTTCCTGTGCCTGTGAGCACTTCCCTCCCCACCCGCCTGCACCCATCCTACTTTTTCCCCTTTCTCGGACTGCTTCACTTTACTTGGTTTTTGGTTCCTCCTGCGGCTCGCAAGACCCCATCCCCTCGGTGACTGGGCACACCTGCCACCCCACACTGTCCCCACCAGCCCATCCCACAAGGGTTGCCTGGGTTTCAGCAGCAGTGGGGATGCGGTCAGACCTGTGCCACCACAGAGGCCACCGAGCCCCTGCCACCCCACACGTGGCAGCTGGGGGATCTGACCCAGTACAGCACCTGTCCTACCTTCTCCAAAGCAGAGGCATCCCTGCAGAGTCCGGGCATGTACAGGAATCTTCTCTTCCAGCCAGGTGCCATAAATCCCCCTAAATGAGCCCCTACAGCTGCACCTCGTGCCACCTCATCACCCTCCTGCCCCCTGCTCCAGCCCAGCCTGGCTAAAATGCACCCAGTGCTGCCCAGCCCCAGATCCCCAGCGTGACCCAAGGAGAAGGGTCCAGAGGCTGCCCCAACTGGGGAGGTGTTTGGGACCAGCTGTCCCCACTGTGGCCCCTGCACTGTCCTGCTGCCCTCTTGGTCCCCAGACCCTGAACAGGACCCTGGGAAGCCCCAGCATGCCCCAAGCAAACCTCAGCCCTGGATGAGAAGGGTCAGCAGCATCCAAAGCAAAGCACCGAGCCTCAGATGTCCTAATTCATCGCTTGTATTAGCTGTAGCATGATGGTGTGCAAAGCCAAACACTAGCACATGTCTTGGGGTACACAGCTATGCAGTGCTGTGCAGCCTGCGTTGTGCTTCGGATGCACACAGGAAGGGGGACCCCAAATGTCAGAATACACTGCAAAACACAACCACAGCCACATTCAGCTCCTTCACACCTTGCCATTTCCTGTGCGCTTTGGGTTAGTCTCTCCTTTCTGTCCACAAATACAAGGCAGTTTTTGTTCTAGTTAAATAAATAGTTTTTATACATGACATTGGACAAGAACAGTCCATTCTCTGACAAAGTTATGCAGCTTTGGAAAACAGCCACCAAACTGCAAATTAAATTACAGTGAAACCAGGTGGGCAAACTCGTAGCAATCCTCTACTGACTTTGGGAGGGGGCAGTGGTAGGCACCCATCACGGACAATACCCTGCGTGAGGACTGCCCCATCCTTCCCAGTGGTGCCTGCACTCGAGCACCACGGTAGGACCAGACCTGAAGCCAAGCAAACCCCAAGGAGCGCCTAAATCTGAACTCTCCTCCGTTTGCAGACCCGCTGACTTCCAGGAGTATTTTCAATCTTTGTGCTCAGATAAACATCACCTGGATATCTAAAAATGCTGCACCGGCAACCTTGTGTCCTGCCATGGCTCGGCTCGCCCTCCCTGTGGGCCAAGCTGGAGAAGAGGGTCAGGGGACACCCTGGCGAGCTGTGTCACCTGGGTGCCTCTGCCTGAGAGTGGGTCCTGCCTGCCTGCACTGTCCTGCTTTCCTGCGGCACCAGGAAATGTGCCACTGTGGACACGTCCCCAGTGGGGACAGCCAGGAGATACTCTGCAGGTGCTTCTTGGAGGACTGGGGAAGAAGCAGGTGTTCCTGCCACCCCTGTGCTTTCCTGGTCCTCCTCCCAGAGGAGGACAGGTCTCAGGCAAGGAAGCAGGTCCAAAGCTGACCATGGTGGCCAACACCCCTTCCACAGAGGACTGAAACAATTCACAGGCAGAGGTTCCTCTAGTCCTCTACCTGGGAGGAGGACAGTCTCATGAGCAGATTTGATTCACCAAGAGCAGAGCACCACCAGTGCCTTACCAGAGCTCTGGGCTGAAACCAGCAGTTACCCCTCGGCTACCTCTGATGTGGGGCAAATTTTGCCCAGTGCAAACCTGGCCAAGGCAGTGCCACGCTAAGCAAGAAGGCTGTTTGAGTTTCGTACGTAGCTATGGGTGGAAAAAAAGGAGTTTTCAAGATAACACAGACAATTAGGGTGGCAACAATGCATCACCAGCAGCCACCACGTAAGGACAGTGCATGGCTGATTGATTCCTTTAGAGGAGACGTTCCTAAGCCTTTTAATGTTTTTCCGTTGATGTTTTGTAAGCAGATTGGTACAGGAGATATGCATGAACCTAGTGTGGCTGGAGTACCCTGAGCCATCCTACAGTGTGAGGAAAGAAAGGCTGCTGGTAGAGCTTGCTAAATAAACCAGACTCGCAGCCCCAGCACCTGCCAAACGGTCAGCAGCAAAAGGAAAAAGCAAAGTGCAGACAAAAGAGAGCTTCAGACTTTGTTCCATTTCTGTTCCCAGGGCCCCTTGGCCCTCATTAATAAATAACAAAATATACAAATTAAGAAACAAGGACAATCAAGAGGCAGAGGAACATAAATACGGGGAACGGGGAAAGCCACTTGGCTCAACGAAGTCGGGCTGGGCCTCCTGGGGGGGGGCTCTGGGCAGCCCCCTCCTCGCTACAGCTTGAAGATGCCGAAGTAGGTGCTGCCATGGCTGTAGTTCACTAGCATTGAGTCTGTCACGTTGACGAAGATCATGTCGCCCTCCCGGAGCTCGAAGATGCCTCCCTCCCGGATGGACTGGAGGTCGCAGAGAGCCGTGGAGGTGCTGTGCGTGTCGAGTCCCTTCAGCAGGAGCCGGTCCTCTTCCATGGGGAGGTACAAATAAATATAGAGGGTAAATGGTGCCGAAGCCGCTGCCTTGGTGCAGAAGCTGACTTGTGCATAGATGTAGTAGAGCCCTGCTTTCTCCACCTTCAGCTTCCCCTCCTGGTAGGATATCAAGCTGTTCATCGGGGCGTAACTCGTCGTCTTCCACTCCAGCACTGTGGGGAGAAAGCACGGCTGTTTAGCAGGGACAGATCCAGCTTGGGAGGCTGATTTTTGGGGACAGCCCCACGGACATTTGACACCACAGCCTCCCTCCCCTGTGGAGCAGGCGGGGTGGTGCTGCCCACCCTGGGACACCTTCTCCAGCCCATGGGACACAGGTCCCCATCCCCAGGACCGGGATGTGTTTAACCCCTGTTTCTGGTCACTGGCCTGACACAAGCCCTTGTATTGATGATGTGAGTGGAGGAGCACTTTGCTTCTTTCATCTAGCCAAGTGGAAATACTTGGGATGGAGGACTGCAAACAGTTGCCACCACAGGCCAAGTGCCCTGGTGTCCCCATGGCTTTTGGTGGTCCGGTCTCGGAGCCCGCAGAGCACTTCCAGAACACCCTTCAGTTCCTGTATTCAGAGGCACACTTCCCAGGGCAAGTAGTTTTTCCAAACTGGGTGCTGCATTTCCTCCAAAGTCCCTCCTCCACTTGGCCTCCACCAGCTCCTGGAGAAGGTGAGACTTCTCCAAGGAAGTACAAAAATGAATGTCCCTTGGGTTTGGTGCAATAGGTCTCTGGCAGGGTGCAGAGCTCGAAGAGTTTTTGCATGGCACGTGCTGCTCCCACCTCCAGGAGCTCTGCCCACCTCGCAGACCTGCTGCTGCCATAGCTTTTGGGGCACTAGCGGTGTCCTTGGAGCAGCTCATGGGCATGAACTCAGACCAGAGCCAGTGCAGATAGCTCAGGAACAGAAAGCAGGAAGCCACGGCCATGGGAGTTGAGCCGGGCTACAGCTCTGGGAAGGGTTTTGTGCTGCCTACCTACAGAGCCACGCGTGAGAGCAGTGAGGGTGAGCAAATGAGCTCCAAACCCTGCTCGACATGTGGGGAACCACATGCAGCCTGTGGTCCATGCCCATGCATCCCAGGGCAGCAGCTCCACTGCTCCCCACTGCCGAGCCGCAGAGCCAGCTCCAGGCAGCCTGCTGAGCTCGGGGCAATATCAGCCTGCTTTGTAATCGCAACAAGTGCTCAAGCAGGGAGCTTTAAAATGCAGCGAGCATCTGCTTCTTTGATCTTATCTAATACAGAGCTTTCCACAGGTAGACTGAGCTCTGGGTGAATTGCTGCGTCAGAGATGGAAAGAGCAGTTGCTGATTACTGGCAGTTACTCCAGAATTAAATCAGACGTGCTCAGATTGAGAAATCCTTGCCAGATTGAGAGGCTGACCTTGCAAACTCTTATTCGCCTTGTTAAGCCTTGCTCTTGCAGGATGGCACCTAGCTATGGCCACGCTGGGGGACGGAGCTACAAGCGCAGCCAGAAGCTGCGCCAAGGGCTGCACAAAACCAAATGGAGCTTGGACTTGCATGCATTTCTCAAACCTAATGCATATAAATGCAATTTACCTAAATCAGTTTGGAGCTATCTATATTGTGGTTGTAAAGTCATCAGCAAGCCCAGAGCGCTACCAGAAGCACTGTGGCAAGAGGATTAGGTCAGAGAGGAGCTGGAGAGCCATCCACATGCTGTGTTTCCCTCTAGTAACATATTTTTCCTGTTCAAATTAGTGTCCTTACATCTCTGAACTTGGCAAGTCCTGACTGGCAAAAAAAGTCCTCCACCACTCTGCACCTGGACAATTTTTCTTGTTAAAACATCATCCAAAAATAACCCTGAGAAAAATGATGCTCCTGGCTTGTGCAGCGCCTGTGTGGACAGTTGATCCTGGCCAGGCTGCCAGAAGCAGCCGCACAGGCCTCCTGCAGCAGCCAGGAGAACAGAACTGTTGTGTTTTGAGCCCAAAAGAAAAGAGAGCGATTGATTTCCTTAAATCCGAAGAGAAACAGTTTTCCCTTCCTTAAAAACACCCTGAAGATTAAGCCGCCATGGTGCATTTCTAGGAAAGTACGTGTAAGGCTAGCGAGGACGCGCAGACCCCACGCGGCGCAGACGTACGCGGAGGCACAGCCGCCGGGCGGTTTGCTGTGCCGTGGGACACGCTCCTGTGCGGGAGGTGCGGCGTCCTGGTCCCTGCCTGGCCCTGTCAGACACACACTGCCGTGCCCGGCTCCTGCCTCCCGCCGCGGCCGGGTGGCACCGAGGGCTCTGCCTTACCTGGCACTGCCTTGCTGCTCCTCTGCCCTGCCAGGTGCGCTGCGATCGGCTGCCTCTTCTCCGCTGCAATTCAGAAAGCCCGGCGTTATTGATGCCCGAGCACCCGCTCTCCACCCACAGCATGGCTCCTCCACCAGCACCTCCAACCTCCCAGCCTTGGGGTTTCTCCATGGGCCAAATCCAGCTCAGAGTCTCCTAAGTAGCCCCTTTGAGTGAGGCAGGATCTGGCCTCTGCTTAGCAATGACAGGACCTGGATGTGTCCGCTCCTTACCCGCCACAGATGTCTCATTCCTGCTCTTCGAGTGGTGGTGCTCATGGCCTGCAAGGAGAAACAGCCAGAGTTTTAATTCTGGGTTCATTTTCATCAACTTTGGGCAATGCAGCATCCTGGAGAGACAGCCGTGCCTGGTGCTTGCTCTCCGCCAGCCCTGGGTCCTACCCCTATTGGGATGCCCTGCTATGCCCAGCTGACCCCACCACGGGCACCAAAGGACCTGACCCTGGCCCTTGCAGCCGCTGGTCTCCCCGCCCTCCAGCAGCACCAGGACACTCACCTCTCTGCATCTCAAACTTTGGCCACTCCTTGTTGGCTGCCCCATCCTGAAAAAACAGCAAAAATACATATTTTTAAATATATGTTGTTACATTTTTAAAATATAGTATTGTAAGGCGTACAAATCAAACATTGTTAAAGCCTCTGTGTAAAAGATGCTTTCTTTTTGGGTTGGTGCTGTTTGACACCAACAGCCCTGCCAGCTCTCAGCAGAAGGCACCTGCAACAGCCAAGCCCCCCAGCGCCTTCCCCAGCATCGCATACAGCCATGGGCTGCCCTGCTGTTTGCAGCAGGGGGGGTTGCAGGGCTTTTGGTCTTAGGTTTTATGCAATTAAAATGCTGTGCAATTAATTTAAAAAATACTGTGCAATTAAAATAGGGTGCAAGGTGGCTCTTCAGCACCCAAACACGAGGAGCCTCTGTACTGGCTGGAGGTGATATCCCTGAGCTGTGTGGAGGCATTTGCACAGCATCCTCTTCCTCCTCCTTGCAAGAGCTGTGCCACCTGGCCCAAGTTCTGCACCATCATCAATGCCTGGGCAAAGTGAGCATAAAAGCATTCCCAACATCAGGTGGCCATGAGCATCCTCCTGCCCACCTGGCACAGGATTGGTGCCAGGTGCCAGACAGCAGAAAATCAATGTTTTTCAGGCCTGGATGGAGCACAGAGGCAGCAAGGTGGCAGCTCCATCCCATCGCACCTTGGGCATGCCACAGCTGGACATGCTACAGTCAAGCCCGCTTTGAGAAGAAATGGATGAGATTTTTCAGTGATGTCAATATAGTGTAAAAATATCATGTTAAAAAAAAAAAGTATAAAAAAGGGCACATGCTCTGCAGCCCCAAGGTTAAGGACACCCATGGTTTTCAAAAAAGCTTTGGGTGATGCTGTGTGTGTATCTAGGAACCTCCCTTCACCTTCAGCAGGGTCTGTATCCACCCAACAGCAATCTACCTTGCACTGGAGGTCCTGGAAGCCTTTTAAAATTTTTTCACAGTCCAATAACGTCGACTTCTGACCTTCTGCCGTCTGACATTTCTGTACTTTCCTCAGGAAGATGAAATCTTCATTTAAACTCAACACCTCTTCCATCTGCCAGCGGGGGAAAGAAGAGAGGGTCAATGGGCTGTTACTGGGAAAAGCAGGAGCGCAGCCAGGCGGTATCCCTTCCCGCGAGAAACCACAGCCTGGGAAGCTCAGCACTGGGAGGAGAGGGGCAGACACCCGCACTGCTGCTGCGGCAGCGAGCACTCCCACGAGCCGCCAGCACGGCGTGTGGACCCGCATCCGCCGGGAACTACACCCGCCCGGCTGACTTGCAGCGTTGGGTGAGAGGAGGGATGCTCCGGGTCCCTTCTGGATCCATTTGCTATCAGCTCAATAATTAATTTATATTTACCACTCTACTTTTTACAAAAGGTGGCTGGCAAACGTGCATCCGACTGCATTTATGACAGTGGCACAGAAATGCCAGCAAGCGGCTCAGGCAGGCTGCTGGGGCACCTGCTCAGCCCACAAGGGGCAGCTTCTTGGTTTTGGGTGGCTTATTGGCTGAATAAGCTGCCAAGAGACCAACACAACTTGCGAACTGGGGCTGAATTCTGCCAGGAGTTTCAGATTAAAAANTGAGATGACATCTGTTTTCAGAAAAGATAATATTTGGCTAAGCAACAAAGAGAAGTCCAGGCTGACTTCTGGCAACGTTGGGTCAGGTTTAAAACATGCCCAGAGTGCTGCAGAGAGCTGAAATCCTCCTGCCTCCTGCAACTGTGCCTCATCTGCTCTGGTCCTGTGGGGCCGATGCCACAGCCCGGTGCTGCCACGCTTCGCTCCAGCGGGGACCCCTCACCCCCAGGCTGCTGCTCCCAATGCAGCAAAATCCGCTTCCACCCCCTGTTCCAAGCCCCCCAGCTCAGGTTTGCTGTCTGCCCCTAAGGATTGGCAGTCACCCACTTGTATCTCAGTTTAGATCAAGACAACACATTTGAAAACCACTAATATCAATCTTATCCTTGCATCTGCTGAGGAAGGCGCATTCTTGGTTTAAGATACATTTCCATTTCTGTAACTGGTAGTCTATATGTTTTCTGCTTTGGGAGAAAATAGTTTTATATCAGTGATTTTAAGCACCATGCAGTGCGGCTGCAGTCAGAGCAACCTCAGAAAAAAGCTTTTCAGTTTTCAAATTTTGGTAAATATAGTCCCATGTGTGAGACAGGATTATGGATACTGTGTCCCTTCTATAAAAAAAAAAAAAATACAAATTATCAAGATCCACTGTTTTCTTCTGACAGCAGAAAGACAGTATCTGAAGTTAGCTGTTGGTAAAATTAATAGATGTAAACACAGAAAAAATTCATTTCTGGACTCCCTCCTCCTCTTAATGGGCATCCTGGTGCTGACAGGCGCCACGGCACCAGAACAGCCAACAGGTAACCCGACGAGCCTAAAACAGCCCCTGGTGTTTAAGCCACCCTCTCTTCTCCCAGACTGGCCACTGTCTGCCAGGTTTGCTCTTAGAGGCTCCTCTTTATTGATCCATTCTCACTTTGTTAATAAAGGGAACAGATCTCTTCGTCTGTGTACATCTTCACTTAGTGGCAAATTAAAGCAGAAACAAGAACACGGGTTATAAACACCACTCCTGCATCAGTCCAGTGGCCAGCATCATCTTGCACTGTGTTCATCCTCAGGGGGATCAGGGCTCTCCACGCTGAAGGCAAATTGTGTTAGCAATCCAGCAGAGACAACCTTATTTCTACACTTACCTTATCCATCTTCATGTGAAGATATAAACAGAAGAGTACAGTCCCGATCGTCTGTACTGCAATAAATACAGCGAGGAAGCACATGAACATTTTCATGGTGCTGGGAGAGGTGCTGCTCATGGATCGGGGTGCTGCAGAGCTGTAGGCTTCATTCATCCTCCCGGCACGTTGCTGGGGCTCCTTCAAATGATCTGCTTGCAAGTAGCATGAGAACTGTTGTGTGAGCACCCACTGCTCAAGGGATACAGGTTGCAGCAACCTACACTTCCTGGAAAAAAACCTTCGTAGTGGGTACGTTTGTTCACTACCGTCTCCCACAACAAAAAAAGATTGCTTAGACTTTCTTCTCTGGTGCACTTCCATGCTTTTTCCTACCATCCTACCAGAAGCAGATACCAGTTCTTATTCCATATATTCATATTTGCCTTCGAAACACTCCTGACTCTGCCCCAGTGTTTTTTTCCTATTGTGGATGAAATCTTCATGACTAGTCATCTTCAAAGCAATGTAGACCGTGAATCCATGGGCAGCACTGCTGAATGGTGGTGTGGGCTGCCAGGGGTTAGGAAGCACTCAGAAGGTCAGTTGTTTCTCAAAAGGAGAAGAAAGGCTTTCTTCTCTCTGTTTCCTTCCTGAGAAGGACGGTTTTGCAGTGAGGATGCCTGGCTGAGGCAGGTGGATTGCGCTGGCTCCTGGCCTTCCCTCATGCTCCGCATGGGTGAAGCCTCTGCCCAAGTGAGATGGATGCTCCTGGGATAAGGGACATCTCTACGGGCACTGGGACCCCAGCTTGGGCTTCGTGCTCCTTAGTGGACAGCAGGACTTTGGGTCTCAGTGCTTGGCCATCAGTTTGGAGTGACAAGTTTTGAGCAACTTTCCTAGTACCACAGTGACGTTCTCATTAGGGGCACAAGCATCCTCAGACTGTGCCCCCACTTACGTGTATGAACTTTTTATTTATTATCTGGGCATGAAAATGGCTGTCAGGGACTCTGAGCACTCCTGCCAGCCACTGACCTCTCAGTGTCACCTCCACGCAACTTCAGGCAATCCGTGTCCTCCCCGTGTCCCTCGGCTCAGCAGCAGAGGTGCAGTCCTGCCCCTTAGCATCCCCTGCCCACGTTCACAGCTCTTCAGGCATCTGACGCTGTGCGGCCACACAGCACCCATACAAAAACTCTGGGTAAATGCAGATTGGTCCTGCTTTGAAGAAGGGACAGACCTCCTTTGCTCCATGCCAGAGCAAAAGGATGAGGCTGGCTGCCAGGCTGCCTGCATGGGGGGCTGGGGCGCTGGTTTAAAGGCAGCGACCAAATCATCATGCAAAGTTGTTTTGAAAGTAACAGGCTGAAGGCAACGGTCTTATCAGATGTGCATGCAGCAAATAAAGGGCTGGATCCTGCCAGAAGCTGCAGGGTGCTGAGCAGGGTGCTGCTCGCCCAGCAGCCGCAGCAGAGGAGGGCACTGAGCACCGCCGGGCTGCTCAGCGTGGCAGGATGGGGTCCAGCATTCGCTTTTGCTATCTATCTAATCTCTCGCATCCTGTCCTGTGTGGTTAGGGCGCTCTTAGCTGCAAATGCAGGCTCTGGTAACAAAGCACAAACAGCTCTGCAACCCAGTCGGCATCTGACCTTGGCAGGTCACCACGTGCCTAAATATAGCATCCAAATCACAAACGTGTGACAGCGCCAGGGGCTTTGCTGGCAGCAATTCAGTGACCAGGCAGAGGCCAGCCCTGGGCCGATGCCCTGATGGTGCTCTGGGGCTGTGCATCCCCTCGCCATGCTGGGGCTGTCACCTCCCTGCACCGAGGGGAGCTTTGGGATGGGTCTGTAGCCCACACACAGCCTGAGGGCACTGCCAACCAGTGCTTTCCTTCCTTTTTATCCTAAAATTGGTGTTACCTTTGGAAAGGCCAGCCCTGGCCCCCTGGCAGGGGTCTGAGCTGACACCAAGCTCCCAGGCACTGTTCCTGTCATGGAGGGCTTGCCACATTCATAAGCAAGAAGCTGTTTTGTGGTGGTCATCCCCAGGGACACCCCATGGCGCTGAGGTCCACATCCATGCTGCTGCATGGGGCTTGGGGCCACGGCAAGCACCAGCGCCCGCTCTCCAAAGTCCTCGTCCCGTGCCTTGGCCAGATGGCAATCAATGACATTTTCCAAGGCTCTTCAGAGTTTTCTCTGAATTGAAGAGTCATGTTTGAAGGAAGTCTTCATATGAGAAACAAAACAACATAGGAAGTCATTGCTTAATACTTTCCCCGAATCCTGAGTGTTGGGACCCAGAGGTAGTCAATGATGTGAGAAACCACAGCAGTGAGTGATGCAGAAAGCTGCAACTGAGGTTTTGCACAGCTATTCCTGAGCCCTGGCAGTCCCCGGCAGATGAAACCTTTTCAGAGACGTTTCTGGATAGCCACCCATCACCATTTCGCCGAAATGAGAAGAAGCTGCAGGTAATGCCGGAAACCTCTGGCACAGCACCAGTCCCGTTGCACGCACCTGGCTGTGGAGGTTGGAGCTCGGAGAGGGTGGGGAAAGGCTCTCCTTCGGGGTCCCCAACACAAAACGTCAACGGAGGGCTGGCCAGCTTGCTCTGAAAACCAGGAAACCCAGACTCAATAATCACCAGCGCCCTGACGAAAAAGACAAGGTGGAAAATATGACAGTGGGGATCCCGGCACAGATTCATCAGCACGCCTTGCTGGGAGGGCAGGCTGGCAGCTCCTCTTCAGGAAAACATTGCTTTGTGTTGACAACCCAGCCCCGGCCATCTCCTCCAGCCCCCATCACCAGATCCTGTGGTGGCTCCTGCTGGAGGCAGGAGCACCAGACCTATGAGGAGATACTGGCTGAGTTCTGGGCAAGGCAGAGCCCCATCACACCATGCTCTCACCTCTGCTGTGCAGTGCTAGGCAGCCTGGTAGATGCTCTGTCCCTGCCTCACTGTTTCACACAGGCAGTAGGGATAGGGCAAGAGGCTCAAAATCCTCAAAACCCACATTATCTCATGGCAGGGCCAGGTTGTGTCATGGTTGCACATCCCTGGCCCCTTGGCTGCTGTAGGATCTTGGGGGAGTGTAGCAGAGGGATGAAAGAGGGGCACGGTCCAGAGGGACGATAGGCAACAGAGGGAGGACCCAATGCCTGGGGGAAGAGCATGCCTGCATGGGATTTCCCCAGAGAAGGTGAAGTTCACCTGCACCTGGTGATGAGCCCACCACTGAGAAACCAACAGGGTTTTTTTTCACCCCCAAACCCTCTGAACATAACCATAACCATCCGCTCGCGCACCCAAACGGGCACAGTTCCTCCAGCCAGATAACCCCCGGGTGAGACGATGGGAAAATGTGATCCATCGCTTGCATTCCTATTGACCTAGATGCGGTATTTCCGCTGATCAGCAAATTGTCTCCACTGCACTCGGCGCTCAGGGTTTTGTTTACCAAGAAAATATCCGGTTGCCTGCCCTGGTGATCTGTCAAAGGCTGGGAGCGGTTCTGAATACAGTAAGGTGAAAGCTGATGAAAAGAGAGTGATTTTTTGGGTGCCCGCTGTGGTTTTGTATAACTAGCTCTATAAAATATGCTGCTCACCCCGCATGCTCTTCACAATTAACAAAAGCCGGGTGCTGTGCAGTAATAAGAACAATACGTTCAGAAAGAGGATTTTATTCTGAGTCACAAAAGCAGTTTGCCTGCAATGCCGTGGGAGGGATGCAGAAGGGAACCTGTGAGAGAAACCTGAATTAGTCCCTTCAGCACAGGACTATGGTCAGAAGGGAAATTTGAGCTTTTCCACAATTTGTTTTGTCATTTCTGTAGATTTTCTTTCTTCTGTGTCTCCTGAGTCTCCAGGATTATGCCTGTCACTGGAGAGAGAGGGGACAGAGAGAGCCAGAACACCACAGAAAATATCACCAGCATCCGGAGAAAGAAAGGTTGCATTGCAGTTTCCGTTCATTTTTTTAACTTCGTATGAATTAGAGAAAGCTCCAGAGTCCAGAGCAGCAAGAAGCAGGCTCAAGGACAGGGGGAGAAGTCAGTACTTGTGATGGTCACATCTCCCTGCGGAAGAGAAAAGCAGAAGATGGTGGTTGTAGCCACTATTGCGGTAATGGCAGGCTGCAGCCTGGTCATTCGTAGTGTTCCTCACCCACGGAGAGACCCATGTGGAGGTCAGCAAACGTCCCAGGCTCCAGCAGGTGTGAACGTGAGCTGTCCTGGGCTGTGACACAGCCTGGCTGCTGGGGAGAGCCTGGGCTGCAGAGTCGGGGGCCAAAGCCCACACTGCGAGGGGACGTCTCCCCCTTTTCTGCCACCCTGCAGAGCGGCAAAGAGCAATGGGGAAAAGCTGCAGGGGACGGCACCAAGTGCTGCTCTCCCTGTTCCCTGCCAGGAAAGGCAGAGGAACCATTGGAAGATGGAGGGCCCCAAAGGGCACGTAGCTCTCACCACATCTGGGCTGCACATCTGGGCAGCACATGCCACATCTGGGCAGTGATGCCACCCCTGCCGTGCTGAGCCACTGAGAGCGCACATCTCCAAACTGCTGATGCAGAGCCTCACTGCAGCCGTGAAACCGCAAATCGCACTAGAAACTTCTTGCTGTGACGGCTGCACCTACCTCTCCCAGCTTCCTAAAAATAGAGCCTGATACAGGGTGCGCTGCAGCCCCAGCCCTGCCAAACAAGCGTGAGTCACCACGGAAGAAGGCAGGAGCACCCCGCACATCCCGGGGTGCAGCTCTGCCCAGCGCAGGGTGCAGAGAGCTGGGACCATCAAAGCCAAAGTGAAACACACTGGGGATGAGCAAAGCCCACGGGAGGTTTTGCACCCAGCAGCCACCTCCCACGGCAAGGTGCCATGGGGTGGGTGGGGGGGGTCCCGGCATCGCCTGTGCATCGCCCCCGGCTCCTCAGCCTGGGACAGGACCGAAACACAGCCACGGCATCTGCATCTGCGTGGGGCTGCCGAGCAAAACAGAAGTCCTGGGGGGAGAGAAGGAATGCGTGGGGGTCGGTAGTGCCCATCAGCACAGGTCCACCCACCCTTCAGCTCCCACCGCCCCACTCGGGTCCCCTCCATGTGGGTGAGAAATGCCCCCAGATCAGGGACTCCACCTAAGGATGGGCTCACAGCCCGTGGCCAAAAGTTGGGAGGCGAAATTATCAAGAGATGGGGAATCGCCCAGGGCTGATTTGGCAGCCTCTAATTTAATCTTCTATCTTTCTCTCCTGCATTAAGCAATCCTCCAGTGCCACCTCAACCTGCCAAAGCAGTACTCGTGCAGGGAAGGTGGCAGAGTTACCAGGGTGCTGCTGGAGCTGTTGGGCTGTTGTCCACCTGTGCTGCATGGTTTGCACCACTGCACGAGTTGGAAAGCAAAGGCACATTGCGTTGTACTCCTGTCTCATCACTCGGTGTGAGATTGGCCATGCTGAGTGGTGGCAGCAGGGACTGAAAAGGCTGGTTGTGAAATCTTGTTATTAATGTTTCCTCTTGCATTAAGGTAGAATTTAGACATGCAAGTGGCCAAACCCAATCCCAGGGGTCCCCCTAGAAGTGCTGGGCAATGGGAGAGGTGGTGTCTGCCTGGGGAGCAGAGGGATGCACAGGACCTCTGCCCTGTGTGAGCATGGCCACCCTTGCAAAGAGAAAGCACAAAGTCAGCCCAAACATGCATCCCCTGGGGTCACCGGGGTCCCTTAGGGTCCTGCACAACCCCGAGGTGAGGATGGGAGAGTCACACTGCTGGAAATGACAGGAGATGGGCTGGCAAGGGTGGGCTGCTGAGAGGCGAGCCTGCTCGAGAGGGGCAGACCGGGAGAAAAGCCTCAGCCCCTACCTGGGACTGACCTTACCACGGAGAAGGCGGCATCTGAGTGCAAATCCACACGCGGCCGCGCTCTCTAATAAACACTCAGTCTGAGAGCCCAAACAAGACGATGCACACACGGCCTGAGCCAGCAAAACCGATCATGAATCTCTTGCAAAGCAACGCGAAGGCAGGGTAGCATCCCCTTCAGTTGCATGCAATAGATACTGCAATGGTAACCCGCAGCCCTTTCGTCTCGGCGCTGGCAGCAGCGAAGCTTTGAGCCGGGCTCGTGGGCGTTGCTGCGCCTGCCGGGAGCCCTCTGCCCGCGCGCACCAGCCCGGCCGTGCTGCAGCACCGCGGTGACCACGCTCGCCCGGCTGGCTGGTTTGCAGCAAGCCCGGCCACAGCTCGCTCCTAGGCCACGATGCAGTGGCCCGAGCCTTGGGGTGTGATCTTGCTAATGAATCCACCACAAAATCCCTGTGAGCTTGTGAGAGACATGGCAGAGAGCAGATGCTAAAACAACTCTGCCATCTACTGACTCCTCGGCTCCCTTCCCTACCCCGTCCATCCCTCCATCCCTGCCGCGCGCAGCCAGCCGGAAAGTTGTTGCTAAAAACAAAATGTCCAGCGGGATCGGAGCAGCATCGCTGCTATAGTGAAATTAAAAGGAAATGACACATGCAGAAGTGGAAATAAAAGAAAAATAGAGGCCAGCTCTGTCCTTACACCACTGCAAGGCAAAGGACCCACTGCTGCAGAAAGGATCAGGAGGAGACACCGGCCACAAGGACAAGGACATCACCTCGGGGTGCTTCTGCAGAGGAAAACAGTGGCAGCACGGTGACAAACGTCAAACCTGCATCTCGTAGGCCAAGCACAGGCTTTCCCTGCAGTCCGCTGGGGAGGTACCAGAAGGGGACATTTCTGTGGCAGTGCGGCAGCTGGATGATGCCACCAGGAGCATCGATGTGAGGGTGCTTAAGATATTTCTCTTTCTAAAGAGGAGCACACAGAGGAGCCGTGGCACAGCCATGGGCTCTCACCTGGATGCACTGGAGGCTCAGGGTCCTGAGCTCTGCACTGCTGCAGGGTCTGAGGTCCCCGATGCCCTCTCTGATTGCCTGAGGTGAGCAGGGGGCAGGGTGACAAAGCTGAGATCACGGTAGCTGCATAGACAGGCTGTTCTACAAATACAATATTTTCCAAAGGGACATATTTTCTTTTGAACACAGGCATCAACGACTAATGGCTGTGTTGCAGCTCTAGCTCTCCTGCTCACTGGCACAGCATTTCCATTAGAGCCAGGCACATTTGTCACCAGGAAGTCCTGTTTCGAATAATTTTGTCACCTGCTGGAGAGAGGCAGGACTCTGAGCACACTGCTGAGCTGTCTGGGCTATGCATCCTTTCCGAAAAGGGTGTTTCACACTTGAAAAAGAGTAATGAGGTCAACAGATGTGGCCTCACACAGCACCTTGCGATGGCATGGCATCGGGTAGCCCAACTCCACCGCTCCTCTCTGCCCTTTTCAGCCTGCCCCAGCATTCCTGATGGTGCAGGCAGCTGCAGTGCCGGGATCCTGCTCCCACCTCCAGCCAAGCCCACCTTCCTCAGGCAGCATCACTTCTTCTTGGGTGTTTGCCTTCAGCTTGAAGGCACAAGGCTCCAGGAAAACCTTGGAGATGCTGGCTCTGCCCCACCAAAATGCCTGTGCAATGGCTGGGAGGTTGCACCGGCTCTTCAGGACTGGAGCCTGAGCCAGGGTGGTCAGTGGGACCCTGCTGCACACCCACATCTCTGGTTGGGCTCAGGAGAGGGCAGCAGGGTGAGCTGGGGGCTCAGGATGTCATGCTGAAATGGCTTTGCTAGGATGTCCCCAGCACCTTCACTCCTAAGGGGTGCAGTAGCTATTTTCAGAGCCATCCAGGTCTCCTCCATCATCTGCATTTTGTGACCAGAAGGGGGTCAACACAGGCAGCCTGTAGCTGATGACAGCCTCTCCCAGGCAGGCTTTGGACCATTTTAATACCCTGTTCTTCCTCCACCACTCGGCCCACACCACGGCCTGGGAGCACCCCCTCCACGGGCTGGATGTCCGGGCAGGCAGAGCTGCTGCAGCCTTCCCCAGGCATGACTGGTGTTCGCACTGATGCTGGTTGCTGTGAATGTCACCATTGCTGCATCAGCCTTCTCTGAGGAGCCAAAGGGAGGGAGCAGAGAGGGTTTAGGCAGCCCAGAGCTCCCCGGAGCTCTCCAAGTCAGAGAAGAGGCATTTCCAAGAAGTAGCTGCAGCCCTGGTGAATCACAGCTCGGGTGGGCGAGCCGGGCATCTCCTGTCCTTCCAGGAACGCAAGGGTGGAAAATGCTGCAGCCCGGCCCCCATGACCCTCTGACACTGGGAACAAATTTGCTGCAGTTTCTGGGTACAAGTCAGTCTTACCAGCAGACGCAAAAGCTTCTCGGAGCTTGCAGCCTGCTTGCAGAGGGCTGGGAGACCTCAGCTTGTCTCGTGTTCACCACAGGGGCCAGGCTCGCACCCAGGCAGCTGCCACAGGGTGCTGCTGCGCTGGGAGCCCCGTACCCCGCCCCGGCTGCTCTGTACTGCTGGGGCCCTGGTCACGGCCCCATCCCGGCTGGCTCGGGGAGCGATGAGCTGTTGGCTGCAGGTCCTCGGGACAGGGGGATAGGGCTAAAAAACTAAATGGAAGGAAATGATAACTGTCCACAAGCAGCCCCCCAGGGTCACGTCACACTGGAGGAGCAAGCTGCATCTGGAAAAGGCTACTCCAAAACTATCCACGTGTAATAAATCAGACCCGGAGCTGTGGGTGCACATGCAGGGGCAGATCCTTGCAGCAAACTGCAGACCCATGGGATTCAGCTCCCCCGCTAACATCCCAACATCACGTCCCCACTGCCCCAGCAGATTTCTAAGAACCCTGAGAAATCCCTCTCTTGCTGCAAAACACCATGAAAGAAACCCCCAGAGAACCTGTGCGAGGAAAGCACCCAATGGCACAAACCATCAGGAGAGAGAAAGGATCGTGTTCAGGGAGGGGGAGAGGAACACGTTGCCCTCAAGAAGCTGTCACCATTTTGCTGAGCCACGAGAAGTTCTGCCCACACAAGTGCTGAGTGTGGTCAGCCCTGTGACTGTAACCTGGGGGAGCTGTACTGGAAACGGGGCTGAGAGAAAGGTTTGAGAGAAAGGAAAGCAAACCCCTCGCACATCCCGGCTCCTTCCCTCAGCCTCCCTTGCGCCCGCCGCTGGCCAGAGCTGGCCGGGATGCGGCTCCTGTTGGGTTGTCCTGCTGTGGTCTGTGTCGGGATGCTGGCGATGATACCCTGGAGAAGTCAACTGGGCTGGATTTCACCAAAGGTGGGGCATCTCTGCTGCTAGGAAAGGTTGAGGGGCGGAAACAGGCAAATCTACTCAGTGGATTTAGAAAGAAGCCAGTACGCCAGCTCTCGCTTGAACGATAGTGTTTCAGAGGGGAATTTGCTTCCCCTGCTGCACACAGCATCCCATGAGATGCAACTGCTGAGGAGCACGAGTGGGCTTTTGGCTTCCTGTGCACTAAATTCCCCAATTCTCAACAAACTGAGCGGAACTACTGCAGCTAGCAGTTATGCAGTGCAATACCGAGCCTCAGCGCTGCTGCGCACACACGGGTCCCCTCCCCACCAGCCGTCCCCCAGGACCACAGAGGTCTCTGGCAGCGCCCTGCGATGCAGCAGCTTCCAAGCAGCAGCCTGCACTTGGTGCAGGAAGGCAAATTCCCCCCCATTCCCTCTGTCCGTGTGTGAAATAACAGCAGTGTATGCAGTC
Organism: Chauna torquata; assembly: GCA_013399475.1. Classification (NCBI taxonomy): domain Eukaryota; kingdom Metazoa; phylum Chordata; class Aves; order Anseriformes; family Anhimidae; genus Chauna; species Chauna torquata. Next base: position 53,330 of record VXAL01017282.1, read on the forward strand.
TCTGGGGCAGTCGTCAAGACCTTCAGAAAGGGGCTGCTTAGTTTTTTTTCTTTTGTTTTGCACAGCAAGAACATCAATGGAACTGAAAGTAGGTTCACACCACAGTGCCCACCCATGCAAAGCTATAACGAACCACAAAACCAGGCAATTACACAATCTTCTTCTAACATTTACCAGGCTCCTTTTCCGAGCACTGGCTGCTACTGAAAACAGCCTCAGAAGAGTTCAGTGGTGGAAATGACCTCTTGGGCTGCTCTTGCTAGCAAAACCACTGAGCTTGTCCTAGAGGGCAGAAGCACATGATTCAGGTCTCTGAGAATGAGCCCCGGTCTTCATATAATCCTGCAAGTTCTCAAATGGCTTTCAGTACAAACCCAGCAGCTCATATGTCACTGTCCCTCACATACCTCTGCTCAAAGAGAGAAGATGTGAAGCAAGTTTTCCTCCCCGCATGGCAAGGATGGACAGGCATCTCCTAGGAGGAAGGAGCTTGAGGTCCACGGTGCCTGCAAAGAACAAACAGGAAAGGCTATATCTGAATACCGTGAGACAATGGGAGTCTCTCATACCCAGCTACATCCTTTTAGCCCATTTTGGGAGCTGCCAAACGTTGTCCCCACCAGCATCCAGACGAGGTTCTCCAGGTTCTCTCTGGCTGCAGCCAAAGGCACTACCACCTATGGCTTCTGGCGGAGGGGAGCGGGGGTAACCGTGGAGACCACACGATGCATGCACGGTGTTCCCTCTTCCACAAACCTGCTAAAAGAACTAGCTACTTCTGTTCAAAACCCCATAGAAGTGAAGTTGAGGTAAAAAGTAAGCTTCAGGACTCCCTGAAAAACAGGGTGTGGAAACACACAAAGATGCACTGGTGCGTGAGCAGCCTCAGCCACGGGATCTGGGTCTGGAGCCATCCCTACCTACAAGGGGTGGTCGAGGACAAGGCTGTTCGTACACTGAGGTGTGCAAGGCAAAGCCCCACTGGGCACGCACATCGTGGAGCCATGCGAGCTCCAGTCATGGTGCAGTGACGCTTTCCCAAGTCAGAAGAGGGGTAAGACCACCGAACTTTGAAACCACTGATTCCTTCCTCTGAGCAGATTTCTAAAAATGCTGAGAAATCCCTCTCCAGCTGCATACACAGACTCAGGAGGATGCACAATTTACAACCCGTTGGCACAGACAAGGACGTGCCCACCCCTCCTTGCAGAGCCCCTCAGAGGGGAAATATCTTCTCTAATAGCCACCACTACGATGCTTTGAGACATCGCAGCTCCTGCTGGGTGGTGCCATTGGTTCATTCATGAAATTGTGCCTCAGGTAGGAAAAAGGCCAGAGCTCTGCATGTGAAATGAAATGCTCTTGAAGTTACATAGCCGTCCTGGGGATATTAACATAAAAAATTAATGAATGTTGCACATATCAGCCCAGCATACTGCCTCAGTGAACACGAAGCCCCGGTGTTCAGTGACACTGGGATGTGATTAAGGCAGAGGAAGCGCTTGGCCAAAGCTGATCCTGAATTGCTGTGTCCCTGCAGGGTTTCATCTGGCTTCAGTGGTGGCAGTGCAGAAACTGTCACCTGGACTGGCACCACATTGACAGGCTGTTTTGGTTCACCCACAGCGATAGAGCGATGTAGGATGGGTTTGCACGGTGCTGCTCAGCACACAGAGGCGTGGCATCTCCATCCAGCTGGTCTTCCTCACCCTCGGAGCTCATCACAGCCCCTCAAGGCTTCCTGAATGCCCACCGCCAGCAGATGGGCTGTGGGACACATCCTGGCTCACTGCAGCGAAACCTCAGCTGCCAGCTGTAAGGGGACCGGCAGTGGGGTTTCCTTCCAGGCAGGAATCCAGTGAGGGCACGATGGCAGGACGCGTGCTACCTGGGGTCCCGTGCCCACAAGATGCAACCCAGGACCTTGGGGCAGAGGCAGGACGAACCCTTCCACCGGCAGCAAGACAGCACAGCTTTCCCTGCCACAAAACCTCCACTCTACACTAGGTAACAAGAATCTCACAATAAAATCAAAGCATCCAGAACATCAGCTCATTTGTTAAATTAGCGCATTTGCCCAATTAATCTCTGTCCAGACAGAAAAGCAGTGGTGGCTGCTGAACAGCTGCTTGCACAAGGCAGCCCCTGCCAGGACTTGCTGTGCAGGGCACCAGGTTGACTGTGGAGATCAACAGCATGGTCCCACTGGGCTCTTTTTCACCCCAGCACTTGGGGCATCCAATCCAAGGAGCAACAAAAGCCGAACTCCCCTTGTGCAGCTCCAGAGAAGTCAGTGCAGACTCGGAGGGACAAATGCCTTCCTGCAGAGATGTGCACAGTGTGGCACGCTGCATGCACCCAGCAGCATAGACACATACCAAAGGAGCGTGGGCATGTCCCCTAAACCTGCAATTCTTTCACAAAAGGCAGACCAAGCCCTTCGTAATAACCTGGGGCAGCTGGGCTCTCACTGAAGTCCACAGACCAGGGAAATGAGGATGAATGATTGCAGCCAGCATCACTGAACAGGTTGAGGGCTGGATTATGATGCAGCCCAAACAGCCCTGAGCCAGGCCAGCCCTGCTGGAGCTCAGGGGACACCATGAAGAAAAGCCACCTTACACTGAGACCAAAGGTTTGGTGCCCTCCTCCTGACAGTAGCTGATAGTCAAGGAAATTAAGGTCCTGCCAATCAAAGTTTGTTTGTAACTACCTAAACTGGGGATTGCATCCAGAGCGCTGCGTTTAGGAGAGCCCTGTGTGTACCACTGCCTCTCCAGCATCCCGGGGCTGGGAACACCATAGTTTGCTTACGCACTGCAGCAGAAACACTTGCTTTCCCTTGTTGCACCCTGCTGTCTGATCCTTGCTGAGCTGCTCTCCAGTTTTCATTTCCTTAGCAGTGGGCATTCACTAGTTTTGCTGATGCAACACAGCAATGTAACACTTCTTCAGGCTAAGCCTGGTGGGAAGCTGGCTTCCCACGCCGCACCATTTGCTGGCAGCTCTGGGATGCAGCGCAGCTCCCTGGGAAGCAGCAGTCGCTGTGGGAGCTGGGACATGTGGAAGAAGAGCTTGTGGCATGCAGTGTGTTGCTGACACCTTTTGAGGACTAAGGTACATGTAGGCACCTGCAGCATGCATGAGTTTTGCCTTCTCTCTCTTCCGTTATGCTTTGCAGTTTGCTTTTCCAAATATTTTCTTATTTTATTATCAGGCAGAAGGACAGGATTTGCAGTCCTTACCTCAGTCCATTTCTTATTCTTGTGTCTTTTGCTGTCTGTACAGCAAATGTAATGTTCAAAGACTGCAACAGCAGCAGACTGTGAAAAATGTCCAAGTCTTTAGGATCAGCAACCATCTTTTCATTCTGGGCATTCACTTAGCAGACGAGTTTGTTCTGAAGGAGCCTCCTGGAATTTCCACACTGGCATCAGGACATTGCATTTTTCACCCAGGGACTGCACCAGATATCCGTCACAGCCACTGGCGGCACAGTGAATCCACCCACAAACCAGTGGCAAACCTAACTGCACGTATGCCAGCACATTGCATGTCCTCAGGCATGCAAAGCACTGCTGTTAGCACCAACGACATCAAGCAGCGATATAGCATGCACAAGCAGCCGGAGGTGACCCTTGCTGTTTTGACTGCAGGTCCAAGCTCTGAATCGGGCCCTTTAAAGAAACAAGGAATAATGAATCACATTTATCCATGAAGTCAATGGCAGCGTTGAGCACTCAGGAAATGCACGACCAGACTCATTTCCTACATGGGGAATAACAACATCTTCTTTCATGCCATAATGGCTTTCTGCTCTCGGGACTTTTACTGTATGCCAGCTGACTGAAATAGAGCTACTTGTCTTTACAGCCACCAAAGACACAGAGCGAAGTTAATGAAACTGTTGCTTTGGCTGAGATTTCAGAGGAAGGGCTCCTAGGGACGTACAGCAACAAACCAAACCCAAACACAGTCTTGCGAGAAGGACTCTCTAGATTTACATCCAGCCACTGTGAAAACTTTAGCACTGACAGATTATCAGCTGCATGATTTATCCAAATCTACTTCTAAATAATCGTGAAAGTAGCTGTCAACTGAGAGCAGTCTTAAGAGCACACATCAAGAGCCAACACAACAGCTTAAAAAATCCTTCAAATGCAGACAAGGGAAGCTGTACAGTTTGACTCATTTAATTGCTTAAATCAAGCCAAATTCCAATTTAATAACACCCTTATATACAAAGAATATGTCACAAACAATGCGTCAACAGAAATACGTTTAACACAAAGAAGTTAAACTGGTTCTGTGGCAGATGCTCGTTTACATATGTATTGATTTAATTACAGATTTCTCTCCCTCCTTTCAAGATTGCTAAAAAAGATTCAAAACACAATCCCAGAACCTCTCAAGTTGAGCCAGACTGACGAGATGCACTAATTTTTCCTTAGGTCCTGCTGGGAGATATGTGCAACAAATCTGCTCTTATTGACGTAAACAAAGTCAGAGGCAAGGGCAGCCCTGGCATTGCCGGAGCTCGTGATGCACCACTGGATGCAATGAAGTTTGTAGCTGCCTTTATAAGCATAAAAGGTGGAACCAGGCCAGAAGATCTTTGGATTTTCAGCACACATTAAGCAAATTTCTGTGCATGCTTCAGCTGTGTACACGTAAGATGGGGGGAATGGACATGCAGAGGGGAATAAACCTGACTTTAGGTTTAAGTGCTCCCCGATTTGCAAACCCACAGAAAGCATTGTTCCCAGGCAAGGAGGAACGACAGAGAAGGCTCTTATTTCCCTGAAACCCCTCCCTTCCGAAGTGTTTCTGCATGGAGACAGGCAACAATTCTCATTAGTCACTGCTGGATGGTGGTTTTGTGCCCTACGGCCTGTCAGTGTGGGGAAAGTGCCTAAAAAAGCCTAGCCTGGCAGCCTGCTGCAGGGCAGGCAGCACAAGCGCCCTGCAGAACTATTCCAGAGCTGATTCCCAGACAGTCATTTCTCATCAGTGTTTCCAAGCTGCTTTCCTGCGTGAGCGACAGAAAGGAAGCAGAGCTATTTTTTGGGATACCATTACACAGCCTGCAGGCAGACACTGGGTTTCTATGCAGGGACCACTGCAGCAAAGTGGAGATAGCACCAGGCACTTACCTAGGCATCCAGTGATTGTGCCCAGATCTGAGATGTGTGTGTAAGAGATGATGGAATTCCCACCCCAAAAAAAGGGGAGCCCCAAAATCAGACACCTGCACCTCGGGGATGCTCCCCTTGCACCCCAAAGCCAGCAAAGCATCCCACTGGGATGCACGCGGTGACTGCTCACCCATGGATGGGGTACCTCTGCTTGCGTCCGTGCCTGGGCAGGACAGCCTAAATCACCCAGGGCAGGCATTGGGCAATCATTTCAGGCTCTGTCAGCAGAGAGATCAATGAGTGGGTGCTTGGAGTCTGTGTGGAGCAAACTGGAAATAGCCCCTGCCCCTCCTGCCCCAGCCCTTTTACTCAGGGTAAATCACTCGCCTCCCTGCCACCCGCAACGCCCCGCGCTCCCTGATGCCATGGCTCTAGCGAGGACCTTTGTGATTCACAAGCAAAACTATGCCTGGCTGCTCTTTGCACACTTGCAATCAGCACATACTGCCAACACCTTAGGCAGGGTAAAAGATTATTTCAATGCCAAACTTTTCTGAAAACATGGAGCTAAGCCAGCATCAACAAGCAGTGCGTGGTGGGTGGAACTGTTAGTATAACACAGATCAATTGTCTCAGTTCTGTGGTAGCTTGACTAAAGTCAGGAGCTTTTCCTTAAAATCTACTTAATCTACCTTTAAAAAACTCATTTGTGCATCAAAAAGTCCAGCTGGAGGACTATTCTAATTGCCCATCATTTTTAAATTAGCCCTGGTGTTTTTCTCTGGAGTGATGTGAGTGCAGTACCCAGATTGCACACAACGTTCCTCGCTCTGGTGAGCAGCACATGGTGACGTCTGTTAAATATCATTTATCCGGCACATACTTGAGACTTGATGATATTTTGGTAGTTCACAAGGAGCAATATCTGTCCTTCCTCCCCTCCTGAGAAGATCCAAACCTGATGTTTCTGGATTAGCCCACACACCTACTCAGTACTGTACAAATCCAGAGGTCCTCGTCTCCAGAGCCACCACCAGACCCAGCCAGACATGGGGGCTGCTCTGTGGGGCCAGGAGCTGGATGGGGTCTGTGAAGCTTTGAGACAAATACAGACTTGCTCTGCAAACAATGTGCCATGCTGGCTTTTGCTTTGCCTCCTCAACCTTTACTCTTTTGGTACTGATATCTCCATCCAAGAGAGAAATCTCACTTAGAATCTCTTCATAATCGCTGCAGAGGACAAGGGGCTTTTAGGATGTGGTTTACCTAATGTTTTATACTTCAGGGTGGGGTGTTCACTCCTACAAACTCTTTTTTGTCTGTACTGTCTGCAAAGAGACCTTAGAGCAACAGTCTGTCTACATAGCTAGATACATGTGGAGAAACAAACATGATGAAGAGGAGGAAAGCAAAGCTTTCATGGGAACTGATCTCTAAAGACCAAGAAAGAGTTGATCTTGTGAAAGGCCAAAACAAAGTGTTGTCCCTTGACAGCATCTTCCAGTGGTATCTGCAACAGTGGGGACCAAATCAGCTTCAACGAGGATATGAGACAGGCAGGCAAGGCAAAGGGACAGAATAATGAGTAACAGAAAAAGAAGGAGAAAAATTATTTAAATTATTGATAGAAACCCCCTTTGTAGCAACACACTGCGGTGGAAGCTCTGGGCTGAAAAGTCACCTGGTCCTTAACCAGAAGCCGATGCCTTCTGAACAGAAGGGCCGTGCTCCAGTGAGCCGTGAGTGCCTGCTCCGGGTGCCTCTCCCGGCGGTGCAGGCACTCGCAGCCGGCCGGGAACAGGAGGTAGCTTGCGGCAGGCAGCCAGCCCAGACTTATTTTAAACTGTGCTCAGTTACAAGAGATACCCTTTGGGTGTTCAGTACATTCAGTTTCCTTCAATCCACTCAATTTGTTTTTCCAGCTGGCAGAGGGATTTACCCAAAGTGACATTTCTCTTTGGTAAATATAAGGCACTGTGAGCTAATGGAAGTAATTTATAATGCTGAGCATAGAAACTTTTGGTTTTAATTGTGCTGTGTGGGAGAAGTTGTCACTTTATCCCTATCTCAGGTAGAAAGGTAGTCTGTAGGAAATGTATGAAGTATTGTTTGTTCCTGTTTGTTACCCTGCCCATTACCTAGCACTTGCCAAGTGGATAAAGACAGGAGGAAAATACAGCTCGCTCTGCTCAGGCTCAAACCCAGAGCCTGCAAAGCCCAGGCTGAAGTAGCCCGTGATGGGGATGCAAGAACACAGGACGCTGCAACCCTGTGAGCGTGAACTGGGGCTCTTCTGCAGGCAGACACAAATCGGATGGGTTTGCATCACTTCCCCTTTGCTCTGGGATCTGGAAAATCCATGGAGCAATGCAGCCCGAACACATGGGGACAGCTCAAATGCTTGGCATCAGCTTGGGGACAGCACTGCTGCTAGCACCAGCAGGAAGCCAGCGTGCTGGGGAGTATGGTGGGCACCGCCAAGCGATGCTGCTGGAGTCACAGTGGCTCAGCAGGGACCTGGTGCTCTCTCCGTGCCCTGCTCTGGGGACCACCACCTCTCAGCCAGCTCTGGTCAGCCAGCTCTGCTCCAACTGCGGCCACCCAAAAGCCCCAGGAGCAGCGCGGCCCCAGGCTGCCACCAGCTCCCCCACCAGCACCTTTGCACCTCTTCAGCAAACAAACCGTGATCTGGATGATGCGACCACAGCCGAGCTGCTTGCACAGCAGTATTGTCACGGAGGTGACACAGTGTGTGATACCAAAACAAGGAACAGGTCCCAGCAAGCAGCCGCCAAAGCACCAAAACCACCAGCTTGCACTAGTTTTCTGCTGAAAACCTCCACGTGTAACGATACACGAGAACTCAGAGGAGAGCTTTCTGGATCGCTTGGAAACAGGGTGGAAGCAGCCCTTCAGAAAGTGAGGAACAGGGCTTGGCTTGACTGCCTGGTAGCTTTTGGGCACAGGAGCTCACCTACCCAGGAACAAGGAGCTTGCACAGTTACAGATGAAGATGAAAGTCTCTCTGTTCACATTACAAGCTTTTTCCTACCCTTGCTTTGGCTCTCCATGCCAAAGGAGGGGGGGGAAGCATGCCATGAATTCACTGTTCCCTTCCCAAAACTGCTTCCTTTCTGCGATGCTTGGAGTACTTTCCCACATGAACCACATTTTATTTATTTATTTAGAAGAAAAATAATCTGTAAATAAATAAAAGGGAGTTCAGACCACCCCTATTTCCTGACCTTTGCAGCGGTCTAAATAAAGGTGTGATCCGTGCCCTGCACGCTCTGGCCAGAGTTCAGCCTTCCCATGAGACTCAGAGCTGCTCACTGGGAGCAGGAGTGGGGCTCTACCAGGAGAGAGCTTTAAAAACTGTAAGATGGCTGTGGCCAAGTTACCTAGCAGCATGCCTTTATTTATTTCGATTTTTAACCTTCAGGTTTTTCTTTAATAGTGAAAGAATTGTTTTTGTTTGTCATCGCAGTCCAGGACTATTCTTAACGCTGCTAACGAGTGACTAAAGCAGGGTGGAGCAGCTAAGCCAGTCACGCTGCTCCCAGCCACCCACAAAGTTTATCTGGTCACCGCAGCAGGAGCTGGAATGTGGCCACCTGTCCCCGCAAACGTCCATGTCCAGGGACATGCATGGTTTAAAGTGTGCAACAGTTCCTGTGGCTTATTAAAAAGAGACCCAGCCTCCTCACAGGATACGCGTATCAAACACTTGCAAGAGACTGAAGATTTCTCTGCATTCATCTCTGAACAGAGCTCACAGAGCACGTAGCTTACAGCGCATCTGCCCATCAGAAAAAGATGGGAGGAAAGCCATCCGTGCAAAGAAAATAATCCTGGGCTAGAGCAGAATGCTGTGAGCTTACACACTACCTGAATGAAGGCAAACAGCTGTTTCCTACAGGGTCAGTAAATTACCAGAAAATGCAATGCCCAAGCCACGTTTGTCCTTCTGTCCTTTGGAGCGGTCCCTGCAGAGATGTGCAAGCATTCAGGGAGTCGGAAGCTGCCGAAATGGGCACAGACCAAGCATCCCTTCTCCTCCCGTCACCACAGTGATTGCTGCATTCAGAGCGGGAACTGAAAATAAATGTGGGAAGTACCAGATGGTAGCTGCTGAATGCAGGACACTGTTTGCCAAGTCCTTCTGAGCAAAAGAACGCCCGTACTGAATGGGAATGCAGATGCCTCCATCAGAGCATAACAGCAGTGTGGCAGCATCAGGGGCACATCGCAAAGCTGAGCAGAAAAGTAAGAAACAGTACACTGTGGACAAACAGTACCATAGAGGAAGAAATATATGGTAGCTTTTTTTTTTTTTTTTTTAAATATATGACACCCTCAGGCTGCCCAGGCACTTGCTCTCTTTTTTTTCCCAGGTCTGCTGCACAGGGGCACAAGGAGGACACAGCACTGCCAGACCTTGTAGCAATGGCTCTAAGTGTCCCTGTGTCAAGGTAGAACCACCGATGCCCAGTGTCCTTGCAATAAGAGACCTACATTTAAAAACAACTTCCACCCCCCCACCTCCCCACACACATTGTCCAGCTCTACTTGGTTGGCTTACGAGAAACACTGACTCGATAAGTCAATTTGAATCTTTCTAGCTGCGACATGCACAGGACCAAATTGTTCCAAGAAGCATTAAACTTTAAAAGCATTTAAATATGCTGTTATGTGTCTTTCCAGTCCTTAGGAATAAATCCTTTTGGCATTTTTTTCTTTTTTTTTTTTAGGAGGGATGGCAGAGGGAGACAAAACAATAACTTCACTGGAATTACAACAGAAGTTGGTAAGATGTAGGGAGTACAGCATGGAAACCTTTGCTTCAGCCCATAGAGGAAGACATAAGCTGAGTAATTTTACTGTATAGCCTTAAAAACCTGGGAATTGTGGATGTAATAACAAAAGAACTAATTGGAGAGGTATTCCTAAAGTTAAAAGAGAAAAAGGCAGTTTTGTAGAAAAATCAGAAAACGAGTAATTTTAGGACACTTAGGTAGGATGCTGGTCTACCTTTTATTAACTTAGTTAACATGGTTCCTCTTGCACGTGATCTCAGGTTCGTCTAGCTCATGTATGTGCTAGAGCAAGCTTGTATGATACATACCAGGATTTTCTTATTTTGTTTTTAACCGATGTCAAACACCTACAGTTGCTGAACGCAGGTTAGTTATAATATCAGCCAAGGTGTTTTAACTGGGGTAGAGCAGTGACACTGTAGATATACGATGTGCTAAGGATTTGTCTTAGCAATCAATCTCTAGATCTGAAAACTCAGATTTCCTTAAGCAACTGTATAGAGCTGTCAGATCAAGTTAATCATACTCCTTTATATTATATAAAGCTTAGCTAATGAAGAAGGAAAAAAATAAACTCAAATCTTTTTTATCCCAAGATTCATAACAAAGGCTAGGCAGTGTTTCTCTTGCTGCAGGAATTGCACACATGAACCTAAACATCAGTCACACGATGCTTTACTCACGGTAACTTCAGCAAACGTTTGCCAAGGACAAGCAGGGAAGTGAGGGGGAGACCCGAATGGGCAGCACCGACACGTAGCTCAGGGCTGCCGCCTCTGCAGCACAGGGGAGCGTCCCCAGACGACCACCCCGCGCAGCCCCCGGGAGGTCGGCGGGACGCAGCTACCATGAACGGAGGGATTTCTGCTTGTCCAGGTGGCTGAGCCCTGCAGCATAATTCTTTAAACGTCAACCACATAGGGTTTATTTAGAGAAAGTTCCTTTTACCTGCAGAGAGGCTGGGAAATTAGAGCATTCCCAGCTCCAGCTTTTTGCTCACAGTGGGATTTTAATTGCGTCCAATGAGGACCCAGAGTTCTTTCCAGATCTGGTGTTACTTCATTGTTTTCTAGAAGATTATACGTTATGAAGGCAAAACCAAGCCTTCATGTGTATATATATTATATAGTTTCCGAAGAATGTCCCTGCAAATTGCAAGCATGGTCACAAATTACTGCACTTCCAAAATATAAATATGACAATGTACTTTTCTGGCCTGTGGTTATCTTGAAGTATCTTGCAAAGGGAGCCCATGGTCTAAGACTATTTTAAACAATATGGAGATCTCAAATCAAGATAAGAAGCCGCAGCAATGAATTTATGCTAATTGTATCCCTCCACAATAGAATTGTGCTTCTTATCAAGAATGATTAAAAAGTGCTAAAACTCCACTGTTCAGAGAGGTTTAAGTGTGAAAAACCTTAAGTAGACAATATTTCTTCACAACAAACAGTCTGTCAGGTTCAATACCACAACTATTAGAAATTATTTACTGAATAAAGATATTTCATTCCTAAAATATTAAGTAGTACATGTATTCTTCCATCTGAGAGAAAAAGCACAGAATAGCTGCAGTTCATTTCTTCTTGATTCACAGTCGCAAATAATAAAAGTTCACGGCAAGAACTTTCTCTGTTGGAATAAAGCAGAAACGTCCCGTTGCTAAAAGTACAAATCCCGTCTTCTGTCATGAATCTGAATACCTGAAACACACAGCATTATCAGGACTGTCAAATAGCATAGTCCATGCAATTCCCTAGGATGTTGTGCAAACAAAATTGCACCTTTGGGTCTTCTCTGATGCAAGAGGGCCCTTACTAGAATAACCAGCATGACCCAGCCAAGGTCTCCCCAGAATATTGCGCATCAAAGAATCAGCATCAGGGTAACCTCCCAGACACAGGATACGGTCTCAAGAGACCAAGAAAAATACAGAAGCCTGGATACTTTGGGAATAATTTTGTAGAACAACTCTCCTAGCAGAGTGGTGGGTTTGTTGGTGAAAAGGGGACTAGATCTAGCATGCAGGTCAAACAGGGAGCTCAGCCTGAAGCTGGATGCTTGAAATACAAAGTGAGGAGCATCCTAACACGGCTGCAAAGCTATGAACTCAGCAGCTATGCCTCAGCACTCCTGGGGACACAAAAGTCCTGCAGAAAGACATAGCAATGCATTTTGATTTCACCTGATGGTGAAATCTCTAAGTGAATCTCTTAGTGAATCAACTAAGATTACGACAAACCTACCATCTTACATTTGGCATCTTTCTACGATTTGAAACTTGGACAGGCAGTGCAAAATAGGCATGTTGTGAAGTGGCAGTCTGATGCTACAATGAGAAAAACTAAGATGGAGTTAGAAAATCACATCTCATTTTAACAGAATGTTTTCCCTCTTTTCTGTTAATGTAATTATGGGAGGTAGTATCTCTAGGGGGAAAAACAAACTTTTGAAATACAGCCTGGAAGCAAGCAAAAAAGAAGCTTTAATTCTTTGTGCATAAGAAAGGCAGCTATCCTTTATAGGTGAGCATTAATTTGTTCCAAACCAGCTAGTTTCACTACTCACCTGCAGTGGCATGGCTTGCACTGGGATTTTCTGAGCCTTGGTAAGAGCTTGCTTTCCTCTCTTAAAAAAGGAAAACACTGGAGATGAGCAGAGATTCAGCAGAGAGCTAAAAGCAGGCAGTAGTTCCTAAAGAAACCTTGTGCTTTTGCAGCCCAGCCTATAGCACAGGTGCTGGGGAGCTCTGTGCTGTCTGGCACAGAAATATACACTTCCATAAATATAAATATCAGCTGTTCTTAAACATGACACAGCGCAATGAGGAGTTTATTTAACAGAGCCAAGAAACAGGGACTCTGGCAGCCAGACTAGATGCATACATCCTAGGGACTTGCCAAAGGCTCCCTGTGAGCACGGGCCAGTCACTTATCTCTTCTTTTGGGGTTGCTCAATAAGCACATGTACAGCATTACACACGTGGTGTTATGAGGCTCCCCAAATATTAAGACCTTGTGAACATCCTAAAAGAAAATGCTTTATTTGAAGATGGTTGCAGCACATTGAGCAGTTTCAGTTTCTTTCTTTTTAATTTTCACTCAATTCCTTTCTGAAATTTTGAACTAAAGTCAACTGTTGTTTTGTTAGCACTATTTCTCCCNTGAGTTTCATGAAACATCTCAGTTTTTTTGGATGAGTCAGTTCCTCGGGCTCCCAAGCCTTGGTAGGCTAGCATTGCCCCCTTGGGGGAAGAGGGCACCTAGCCTCGTTCTTACATGAAATCCTAGAAGCCTAGACAGTGTATTTAAAGCAGTTAGACTGTCACTTAATAGCTGAAAGAAAAAAGTCTAGTATGCACGCCTGTGCAATGCATACATATAGTTTCAGCTTAATCTATATAGGTACCTACCAAGAGCAGAAAATTTGCATTCCAGCTGAAGAGACACACTCTCCCTTTCCCATGCATTGGTAGGCAGGCATTAGACTCTCTAGTAGGAGTAAGTTAGCAACAACATCTACAGCTGGGGTCCTCAAAACAAAGCTTCGGTATAGCCTCAAAAGAGGAACTGTGGATGAGATTGCTTGCGGGTACGAACAGTACTTTTAGCCCATGTCCTGCCAAATTCCTGCTGAGGCAGATTAGCAACTGGGTTACCAGTAGGTGTTTCGCAGCAGGCTGTTTTTCAAAACCAAAGACTCATGAGCGCTTCTTCACATGCCTGGTCCTTTTTATCTAGGAGCACCAGGTGCTATGCGCTGCGTTTTTCCAGCAGACTCCCTAAACAATTTCTCAACCCTTTTTCTTGGAGGCCAGCGCCAAGCAGCCGTCTGGGAACGCCCAGGAGCAGCAATGCAGCTGTACCTTAGCTGGGCACCCAGGCTCCAGCCGGGAAGCCTGCTCACAGAGAGCTTCTCGAATGCAGAAGTTGCTCACAAGGGAGCAATTTCATCCAGCAGCCCCGGGTGCTGTGGGGATGTGAGCTCCTGGGCAATGGACTTCAGTCTTGTTGCATGTGTCAGGGTTGACATATCCTGACTGCTGGTGCAGTCACCAGCTGCCTTTTCTCTGTGTGCTGGCAGTACCTAGGATTGGGATTCCTACTGATTGTTAATATTAAATAAATAAAACCAATCTTCACAACTCCTGTGTGAATTGCATTAGGACTGGGAACTCTACTGCAGAAAGCAGTCACAGCCTTTGACACGCAGGGCTGCACAGCTTCATGGAAGGCAGCAGTTAGCTGTGAGATGAGGCAAGGCGGGCCCACGAGCCCCTCTACTCACGTCCTTCCAGCTACAGACTGAGACTGGGGAGGGAGAGAAGCCCCTGGCCTTCCCAATAAGGGCTGCAGTTTCACATCTTGTATTCACAGTATCATCAATGCCCTAAATAGCAAGATAGTTGCTCAGGGCTCTTACCTGGGCACTTCTTTCTAATCATAATATGGGAGCATCAGTGCCGCCATGCCTGCTACCTATAGGCTAGAGATCTTGATAGCACATGGATAATATCTATATTCACTTAAAATGTCTCCTTAATGTAAGCCAGAAGGTAAAAAAATTTGTGCAAGTGGGCAACGCATGTTTTTCTTAAGCCACACTATACAGCTAATCAGTTCCAAGTACTACAGAACCCAGTATTGGTTATCTACCAAAAACAATTTCTAGGAGCCGGGCTGAAGATGGCTCAGATTCGAGCACTTTTGGGACAGGCTGTATTATTTTGTCTCTTTACATAAGCTGCCATCAAAGAATAAAGCGATAGTATTTCCTTACCTCCCCCAGGAACTGAACTTTGACTTATATTTTGTAATCTGGCAGGTCCAGTCATACAAGCAGAACTTGAGTGTTGCTTCATGGTACATTCTTGCATGGATGTTAGGCACCTTTCCTGTTGCAGAAGACCAAGAAGAGAACCGTATTTCCTGTCAGAGATCGGTTCATCTACCACGTGCAGGTCAGGCAAGGCATGATGATACACCGAACTGGTAAGACTGGGAGTACTGATCGAAGGGAAGGGCCACAGATCTGCAGGTTGAGTTGGATGACTCCGCAGAGCTGATGGCTGGTACTGGCCTGCCATACCAGCAGCAGAAAAATTCAGACCAGAGTTTGACACGCTTGCAGCGGAAGATGACGGATATTGTTTGGAGCAATGTGAAGAGAAATTCCACTGATGGGGAGACATGCTATCTACTTAAAAAGAGAAAGAAAGCATCTGAAGTCTCATCAATTCTCACTTTTTTCCCCCTTGGCAAATTCCAGTGTATTTCTGAGGGAACACTACCAGATTGCATATTCATTTTTACAGAAATATATATTCACTTTAGTGCTGCTTATCTTAAAAATCAATGATAAATTCATCCAAAAAGCAGGCTCAATTACAACCACCAATACATTCAAATAAATATTACTCTTTTTTTTCTTCTTACAGGCCACTGGCAGAGGCAAAGTTTTAACACTCACAAGCTTAGACAAATATCTTTTTGCAAAGACAACAAATTAAGCCATTATGCACTTAATGCATCTGACAGTGAAGGAAGCTGGAAAATGAGGACCTGGTCAACAGGCCCACGCAGAGTTTGGGAAGCATCCCAGGAAACACAGGGATCTACCCAGGAAGTCCTTGCTACATAACCAGGGTTTTGTGAGCATGATTTTGCTGCTCTCTGTTTGCACACAGTTCCAAACTCTACTCGTCAACAAGGCTGCACAGGTATGCATGAGAAAATGCAGCACATTGCATCTTATATTTCTTAGCATAAGCTAGTCAGCCTGGCTCACCGTTCTTCAGGACAACAGTCTCGCCCTTGTGCTTTGTGCTTAAGTCTTGGGGGTTCTTGGCACTGCTTAAAGCTCTAGAAAAATGTTCGTCTACCACGCTGTTAATATCCCCTTGGAAATACGTAAACACGACACTCTGAGCCCCCCATTCCGTTTTCACAGGTTCTTTGCTTTTACACTGCTTTGGAGAGAGTGTCCTTGTCTCCTCCATTTTCAATAACCAGCAGCCCCTGCAGATTTAAAAAAAAAGAAAAGAAAAGGCTGGTATGAGAAGTGAGAAGTACTACTCAACTTAAATTGCACAGCCAGTGGTGAGCCCATCTTCCTCCTGAAACTGGTAGTGCCAGAAGAACTGTTGTAGTAAGATGAGATTCTTCTTCTGGGTTTCTGATCCTTCCGCTCACCTTTACCGATTTCTTTATTATATACTTCTGATACGAAATACTTTAGGAATAAAACAAAAGGAGGAATCTTTCAATAAATACAAGTTACATTTTTCAGAATCGCAATGGGAATGCATTTATCCCAATCAGATAAATTAAGTTATATTCATCTAACTCACTCAAAACAATACCTGTTGCTGGTGAGCTCTAAGTTTGATATCACCATCCAATATACGACGTTAGTAAGGGATAGCGTATCTTGAAAGCTGTAAATGGCCCTGATTGATATTCAGCATTGTATGAGTTACTGGTTAATGCCACAGCATGGTCTCTCTTACAAAATAAAACAGGCACATCTGTCCATCAGCTGCCACTTCTCACCCTTGCCTTCATCCATCTTTATAACCCTGGGCCTAGGACGTGGTACTGCGCAAACATGCTCTGAGGATGGAACCGCGGTAAAAACTGAAGCACTCAGAGAAGTAATTCAAATAGTGCAGGGGTGGCATTAGCCCTGGGTGTTGATTCAGGATGAACTTACCAAAATGCTTTGTTCAATTCTGTTTTTTGCATTGTTCAAAAAGTATATTGATAAAGTAAATAAATAAATAAGAAAAAGACTAATAGGAGCTTAAAATAATAACAAGCTCACATAAGGGAAAGTACCTTGATCACTGTCAGCACACACCTCCACAAGGAAGAGATATCTGAGTAGTTGGTTGCTTCACCTGTTGGAAAGAAAGACACTCACATTCAAATCATGGCAAATTCAAGTAAAAGAAAAACTTTTTTTTTTGAACAACTTACCTAGGAATGTGGTGAGTCTGCCAGTTGCTTAGAACTTTGGTGGCAAGACTGCTAAAAACATACACTGTAGCTCAACTAGAAGTTATGGATTAAGGTAGGAATTACTCTAAAATAGTTTGCATGAAGTCAACAGAAGACAAAGTCTCCTTTTTGTTCTCCTTAAAATCTTTGCTGCCAGATATGGTAAGAGTTGGACAAGGAATGTCACTGCTCGCACTGGAGAAGCATTGTTTTTATGCATTTTCGCAGTTTCTGGCAAGAGGGGAGTCAGTTCTACAGCCAGACCTTGTACATTCTGCTGTAACCAAAATCGTATTTAGCAATGCTCATGCTATGAATGCAGTGAGAAACGCCTCCTGTTTCTATTCAGTTTTTTAAGTCCCACTGTCGGCTCAGCACACGGGATAGCATAATTGATTCACCTTGGCAGCAAAAAGACAACTTATTTTTCAGAGACTAGGGAAACCTTTGGTCAATCACACAAAACCTGTGTTTCAGTCCAACCAACCCTGCAATGGGAAGCATTGATTAACCTACTCCTATATACTTACCGTATTTCTTTTCTAATAAAACCTCCAATCCTCAGACATTTCCTAAAAAACATTGCATTCATCTGTTCGTCTCAAAGGGTATTCTGAAGTATCTGCAATAGCTGCCTCTAAATTGTCTCTGTTTCTTACACATGAAAAGACCATTCAGGCTGCAAAGTCAAGCACTCAGACATTAGGAAGCATGAGGATTAATGTTGTCCAGCCATAATCCATCCCCCTTTTCATGCCTAAACCTTACAATCCAATCCTTGATTGTCATTTTAATCTAGTCACTGAACCCACAAAGCTGAGGCAGAGCCTATTTCTTCCCTGCTTCCTTTTTCTCTCTACTGCCCACTCCCCAGACATCTTATCTAAACTTCTGCATCTCCTGCAATCCCTTCATCTACAAACTTCTCATCATCCATATTTACCATTTGCTTCTAACACCTGGTTTTGCGTGTTACTTCTACCTCCCCCATATACTCTGTTCAGTTCTCCCCCTCTTCATGGTCCCTTCCTCAGCTAGCCCTAATCCCTTCTCATCAATTACCAACTCGCGTTCAAACTCAAGAGGTTCCTCAGTCCTCATTGTAGGATTTTTACTGCTCTGCCTTTCCTGCATCTGTTCAGGCGGATCAGAGGCTGGAGCTGGGGAAAACGGTGGTGAGAATGGGACACACACGTTGGGTACCCATTAGGAAATGCAAGGAGATGCTCCATAACAGTCTTCTGATTGGGAAGACAATCTTTCAGAACTTTAAGACTGACCAAGCTTTCCCAAATGCAGCACAGTTAAACCAAAAACCTGTCTCCTGATGTACAGCTATGTTCCCAAGGGATATGAGGGGAGCAGGAACTAGCACATCCCAGCCAAACAACTGGAAGAACTTCAAGCACAGGAACAGACATTACTTTTCTCCAGTCTTATTCTAGGAAGTAACGCACTATTTAGGTTATGAAACTTTCTGGTTGCTCGGCTGGAGGCCAATGCTTGACATTGAAAATTCCAACCCAAGTGGTGAAAGCTTGGCAAAGCCACCAGCTACCATATGGCTTGAGAAAGGACCAGGAAAGATCAGATGATCCCAACAGCAAGCACCAAACCAGCTCCTCCTACACTATTCCTACTACACATCAACGTGCAATTTAAAAAGTATTAGCTCTGGCCCAAAGGACCATTTCTCCTGTTCCTTACTCACTGCAAGCCAGCCATTGTATCTTTGTACTACTTTATTAACATGTTTAATTTGCTCTCGACATTAATTGTAAGCTCCTTTAGCACCGTTTATTGGTGTGTAGCAGCCGTTACACTTGTGTGAATTGTGACAGCAGTACAGTTATGATGCTAGAAAAATAATAATCTGATAAATCAACATTCTTGCTTTCTCATTCCCCTTAAAAACCTCTTGTGCTTTCCAACAAGTAATCATAAGAGGGCTGGATATAATCTAGGTTATATCTCAGTCCTCTTGGTGCACGTGAGAAGTCTAATGCCGCAAGAGTCAGGACTTAGATTTTGGAGCCCTGTGGTCTTCATTACCTGAACTTCCCATTCTTCTATCTTCCAGCTGGAAGTCTGGAAAAAAATGCAGAAATCCTCCCAATTTATCTGCCACAAACTGCTGTCAAAATATAGCAGAAATGAAGCTCAGGATGAAGCAGACTCAGCTACCCTTACACTGCTCTCAGAATGGGTGGATCATGGCAAAACAGCGCAGGCAATTTTCCAGGTTATTTGCCCTTCAGTAGACAAGGACACATGGTAAACAGGCATAAGAGACGTGGCTATTGACTGCTCACCACAAGTGACAACACTTTGTTTTTCACATTTCCAGCCCTTGCCTGTACTATTGATTTCCCATCACTATAGCTTCAGATAGGGAACTCTCTGTTCTCAATTTCATGCTGCCTGAACCAGTCTTAAAAATAAAAACAAAAAATTTCCCACTTCCTGAGTGTTGAGCAATAATTCAGCAAGCAGACATTCTCCTTCATTAAGTATCTTTCAAATAAAGGAGCATTTGAGAAAGCCAGTGAACATACATTGAAATTATCGTTAAGTTCTCGTACCTTAACTCACTGTCACAAGCTCTGGCACGCCGGTAAGATCTACTGCATACGGGATGGTCATACTGCGTCCAGCAGTTTGCGATCCTTCCCCTGGACAGCTATATGCACTCCGCAGTGACTGCAGGAGGAGACAAGCAACGTTCATGAACTCCCTACATGCTTTCTAGCCTCTAGCTGTGACTGAACTAGGCGTTTCCTTCAGCCTATCTACTAAGAATGCATGAAATGCACTCCAACAAGTCAACCAGGTTAGGAGGTTTCAGGAATGAGGAAAAGAGAATTGTAAGCTGGGTTTTTTCATGACAATGTGTACACAATCAAGAAGACAGCGTCTGGACTTCAGAAGAGTTTAGAATAAAGTGATAAAGTTATGGCAAAGAGCCAAACTGCTCACTTGGCCAGGGACAAAAAGGACTTTCCTGGTATAGGTTATATCACATTCAGTATTAAGTGTGTGACTAGAAATGTCTGCAAGAAGGAAAAGATCATCCACCCCCATCCCAGATAAACTGGATAACCAATTGTGTATTTTTTTTTTTTCTGGATCTCTTTAAATGACTACAGAAATCTTCAGAAAACAAAAATATTAATCTTATTCTATAGGTGCTGTAGCAAGAAACAAGTGGGTTTGTTCTGTTTGTTTTTGTGGTACTTTGACCAAAATTATCAAATTGCAGCCATTCCAGAAATGCTGAATCAAGGTCAAATTTGCAAGTCTCAGCTAGAAAAATACACTGGCAAACTAGAGTCAAACTAGCGAGAATATCTTTTCTTTTATTCAGTGGCTTAAGAGTTTGTTTACTCACCCAAGCAGAAAGTAGGACAGCACATACAATTCCCTCTGCATAAGTACGTATGAATCTGTTCTCTGCCATCTCCCAGAACAACTTAACTACCGGCCTGTAGGATTTTCCAGCACTGTGCTTAATCTTCTGGTTGACACATGCTTTGTACAAACAAGTTGCAGCTGTGAGACAGACTGAATTTCCAGGGTATCAGCAGGGCCAGTACCCTCAACATCTGAATCACTCTTTGATCCCCCTTTCTAAACTCAGTTTTATATTAAAGAGTTTTCTTCTGTGAAAGCTTTTCAAGACATTGCTCTTGAACTTCCTCTTAGGTTTGTAGTTAAAACACTCGTACTGTTGTTAGATGGCATCAATTTAAAGCCCCTAGGTGAACACCCTGAAAAACTGTCAGGTAAAAATGGGATTACCACCCGTGTTCCTTTCTAGTATAAGAATTGAGACAATAGATTTCCAATATTTTTTGTTTCTAGCATTCAGAATGTCAAGCTTTCAACAAAATAACAATTTACATTTGTGAGAATAAAAACTGATGTTCTGGTTGTCAAAAAAACGAACACACACACACACACACCCTCGCCAGGCGGGACACCGAGGAGGTAACAGTCTCCCCTCCCTCCTGTCACCTTCACCCGAGTGTGCGGTTTCACATGCTCGGGTCCCCTGCCTGCCTAGGGGATTGCAAGNAGTTGCTCCTCCTGATCCTTCTGTCTTCATGCAACATCCATAATGCACCAAGCTAGAATGAAGTCTGACGCAAAACCCACAAAGAAGGAACAAAAAATGTGTCCCAGTGTAAACACCAACAGTTTAGCAACATGTATACTGGACTCCAGTCCAGCAGCTCTAGCATGTTAACACATACACTTTATGAACCGAAATCACTGCCCGACAAATGCTATGGTACTTTTTTTTTTTACTGAGGAAAAAAAGAAATACATTCTCTCAGAACTCAAAAGACTTTTTTTGTTCATGAGTTTGTTTATTAAAAAGGGAGTATAAAACACAACCCCTTTAAGAAACAAAATTGAAGACAAACAAAGGGATTCTCAGATGCTGTCATAGCTCTAGAAATTATTCAAATATAATATTTTTAAATGTTTGTTTTCTAAAAGATAACTGAAAATGATCACTTTATCAAAAGAAAATAACCTGTCAGAAAAATTCCAAGTCAACTTACCGAAAAGTTTAATCTAACAATATACTTTGATATTACAGAATGACCAAAAAACAATTTGCTGCAAAAAGATTTCATACTTCTATAAATATTTTACAGAACTTTCAGAGTATTTTGACAGTAAGACTTCAAGCCCTGTATAATGAGCACTGAAATACACACAAGCCAAATCAACACAGGTGCACAACTTACATAATTATACTGCAGTATGTTTCCTCAAATTCAGACAAAAAATAAAATTTTAAAATCCAATTAAAACCTATATGTTTTTTTCTTTTTTTTTNTTTTTTTTTTAGAATTTGGTTAGTTTACACAGTTCAGGAATTCAGGGTATTGATCCTGATTTTTACCGGAAAGTTTAAAGGCAAGTCTGGGTCTCTAAGAAGCATCCAATACCTTTGAGTTTTCTTAAGTGAATTAAGCTAAACACTTGAAATTGTGAATAGATTAGCCTTAACTGAACAATGTCTAGGACATGTTTTTGCTAAAATGCACTGCATTTAACATACTAATGATTTTAAGTGAATTGCAATCCTTATACAAAGTGTAAGTTGTATGAGGGACTGAAATTCAATTAAAAAAAGTATTAAAAAAGTCTGCAGGAGAAACAGATAAACATTTTGATGCAAAATGAAACTAACTCTCTCTTTACAGCTGTATATGAACATTCAAGAACCTGTTGCAACTTACATGCCTGTTCTTTTGGGGCTTTTTGTTTCCAGATGTCTACCTTGGCCATGCTCCTCAGACATGTAACCTCTGATGAATACTTATAATTCCATACAACTACCTTGCCAGCAAACCACTAAATAGCATTTGATTATAAAGCAAACTACCAATATATCTTGAAGCTAAGCAACTGATTTTGTACTACTTGGTTAAGAAAGTGATTATCTGTGCTGAATTACAGGAGTAACAATTAGTTAACATTCTTTCCCCACCGTTAGATTTAAGCTGCTTTGCATCCAATTTGTCACACCATGCGAATTAGGAGAAATACGTATTTCTGTAGTTCAAAACTGAGCAACGATTATACACAGAGTGTTTCAACCTGCTGCTAGTTATTGTTTTCGTAAAATACTGAGGGAAGGTGACAACTTCTCTTAAGACAAACCTCTCCCTACAATGCTAGGGATGAAGAAACATCAGTACATTGGAACATAAACTAAGGAAAATCAGAAACCAAGCAAAAAGCTTCATTTTGTTGCTACTAATAAGCAAGACATTATAAAAATCAATCCTGCACTCTCAGGAAAGACCCACTTTAGTGAAGTCATTAGAAAGCATTTTTAATTTAAGAACAAATACAGTGAGAATTGGATTGGGGTTTTAACCTGTTACTAATCTATTTATGATGATGCTCAGACAAAAAAATAAAAATTTAAAAAGCAACTCAGCTTGTTTAGCTTCTGATTTGTTAAAATTTAGTATTAAACATTACTGATCTACACTACAAGAATTTTCATAGTCCTACTTTAAAATAATAATTTGAACTTTCATGAAAAATTGTAATTCACGTTCAGACTAACTTATAAAAACTTGCATCACTTAGAAAAGGAAACCATCAAAAAGAATTCAATCTTAATGCTGAAAAGAAAGTCACAGCTGCATTAACCTCTCCATGAACTACTAAATGCCTCAATAACTCAATGAACAGCTTATAAAAATAGATTTTTACATTTTACTGGGGAATAACAGAGGTAGACAAAAAGAAAATACCAGTTTGAGTGTAATGTCACTTCAGAACAACATTTTCATGGGAAAACAGCTTTTATTTTCTTAAGAATCCTAGTTAATAGGAAAGTCAGTAAAGCATTTAGTCTCAGTCTTTGTCGGTGCTCTACTTCAGTGTGAAGTTTAGAGGAAAAGGTGAAGCGACCAAAATCACATGTGACTTTTGAAGCAAGCCAATCAAGTTTGTACATCAATTGGAGAGAGGAAGATTACTGCACAAGTAATGATTCTTTATTTTTCAAAGTCTTTTTTCAAACACTAATACTAACCTTATTTTTCATATTTGATACCATGATAAGGCTTCATAGAACTGTACAATATTTATACATTTGTCAATAGTTTCCCTATATCAATAGCAATTCTGCTGTAAAACAGGTGATTTAACTGTGTAGAGTGCTGTATGACTAGTCTCTCTTAAAAACACAACAGTCTAAGGGATCTAAAACTTGGAGTCTAGAAGCTGGAAGAAAAAAGGAGCACTGAAAGCAATACCCACCACATTAAATTACACTCTTCCTGTGCCAAAAGCTTTAAGCCCTCAGTGGTCCGTGGTATTTATTACCAATAAAAATCCCAGGCAGAACCAACACAACCCAGAGATGTAATCCGAATATGCCACCACGTGCAGCTACAAACCAAGCAGTATTTCAGATTCCCTGAACTGTTCAAACACTTGTTTTGCTTAAATGTACAATTTACACACTTGTAAAGATGAGAAAGTGGTCTTACTTAGAGGGCAAGAGTTAAGAGTTCTCCTTTACAATACAACTCATTAAAATTGGAAATTTGTCATGCCAGCTTGTAATGAACCCCCAGGCTTTTAAACCTAGAATGCAAATATCATACTTGCTGCAAACCCTGGTATTTTGTCACAAAAGGATATAATTTACAATCACACTGACAAGTGTTAGCTTAAATGCTCTGGTTGCCATAACTACCCATACATACTGATTACATATAAAAAATCAGAACACCATATAGACCTCTGGAAAAATATAGATGGCAATCTCAGAGCACAAAGTTTGAAAATACCAACTTTCAGAGCATTCTGAATACTTCAGGATGGAAATATACCCAAGAATTAGCATCTATGGTTTCTTGCAATCCAATATGAATTAAAAAAAATTAAAAGATCCTCCTTACAAATGTGCACTAACAGCCACCCATATGAACAACGTGCTATGAATTTAGCACCAACACCTTAAACATTTAGTGCCTAAATCTGTATTCTGACATCCTTAGGTATCAAAATAATGGGATTTTAAATGAAGAATGACCATGCCCAAAACAGCTCCCCCAGAGTTATTTTTGAAAGCCTACCTAGAATGTCTTCTAAATCTTTGTTTTTGGAAATATTTCTAACAGAGCTAGCAATATATGGCTAGCATTTGCTTTTTTCCATAGAAAAGAATAATATTCTTTGAAAGCGTGTGTTCAAGTGTTCTAACATTTACACAACAAAATGTAGTTCAAGTTGCCAAAAGCCTTTAGATTTTATGAAATATGGGAAATCTCCCCACCACCCTCTGAAGGGCATGTTAAGGCTAAACCAAAAATGTTGAAGAGAACTCATACTCATCATCCTAACAAAGTTAAATGAAAACCCTTACTCTAATATTAAAAAAATTAAAGCCAAATCAATCAAAAACATGTCTACTGCATGCAGACCATGAGTTTAAGATCAGCCTTATTTCATTATATCTAGAATGTGTGTGCTCATGCATTTCTAGTCTCCTTAATTCCAGCCTAAAAAGAAGATCTAAGCATCAAAAAAGATCTAAACAGGGGAAGAAAAATAATTTACTGAATGCTGTGATTTAACCATCTATCTTCACTTGGTTGCCTTATGTTGGCTATAGAAATCTTGTTTGTTTTCTACTTCCTTAAAGTTTGCAACTTACTACTCTATCATTTGCTTCTTAATGTATAGCAACATATCTGATGCACTCACCCTGTATCACAGCACCTGTTCCATAAAATGGTCAAAAGTACTCAAGACAAGAATAATTTTAAGGATGAGATACCAAGTTTCAAGGGCTACAGGAAAATTAACAGCAAAATCCACAAATCTTGAAATAGCTTTGCATTACGTAAGTTACATATAGCTACATAAACTTTAGGGTTGGAACATATTTCACACTTATATAATGAAACACAGACAAGCATAGATAGAACAAAAGCCTGATGAGTTCTGCTGTATTCTTGGCAACTTGAGTTACTTTACCTGAACAGCCAATTAATACAAACTTTTAGAACCTCATTAAATACTGCTTTTAATGAAAACTTCAAAGCACACAGCTGATGACATTCTAATAATGCATATATTCATATGAACATTGTCTGTAGCCACCCTGAAGAAAGGGATAAACTCAAACGTCACCCTAAAAACCACGTTTTCATAGAGCATTGAAAATGTTATGTATCTGCTTCAACATCACTGCCTGCAATGCTGCTGTCTGTGGATGGAGCACCATCTTCATTAACACCCTCACCATTATTCTCCCTCTTATGGGCTTCATCATTCACATCCTCCTTAGATGTGTCATTAACTTTTGAAGGTTGTCTGCCTTCAGGCAGTTTAACGCTACTTGTGGTGGAATCTGAATCAGACGTAGTTTGCTGCTCCTTTGCATCAGGATCCTCTAGAAATGATCCCCACACCTTCAGCCTTTCTTCTCTTTCTCTTGCAGTTTCCTCCACCTATTAAAGATACATTTACACAGATCACTATGAAGTCATACTTGTAGAGTGAATGCATTTACGCAGATAAAGTTATATGAACATTTATACTGCAGTAACACCTCAAGACTTCAACAGGACCTGTTTGACTGTGAACTAATAACCTGTATATCCAGCGACCAATCCTCTATGTTTACAATTTTTAAGATTAAACAGGTCCTTTAAACTTTTTCTAAATCGAGTGTTTAAGGATAATATTGCCCTTTTGAAGGCATCCTAGCAGTTTTTGTGGAGAAGCAAGATGGGGCAAGGGAGGCAGGGACAGGTGTGGGAAGGGGGACACCAAGCACTTCTCAAATTAACGCACATTTACAGTTTGGAAGAAGAATTTAGTGAAAAAGAACCGTGAAAGACTACCTGATAATCTGTTACACCATCCCATGTTTCAGCACTGAGCTGACGGCCACCAAACCACCTTCCATTTAGAGTTAGCTTGCACAGATCAGCTTCTGTTGCTTCTTTAAATGACACAGAAGCCACGCCATCAGGGTGTCGCTGTAAGGAGAGAGAAGTTTTATTTAATAGTATTCTAAATAGTGTATCTATTCCATCATCTTTTAGCTTGCCTTACAAAATCAGCCAGGATATAGCTCCATCCTCACCATAGATAATCTTGTATGAAAAATAAGTTGCAAGTTTACACATTTCATTCTACTGCTTAAGACTACCTTAACTTTTTTTTTGTTACACAGAGCAGAATTTTCTAACAGAGAAAACAAAACATTCCAGCTAGTTTAGCTATGAAGAAACTTATTTATAGACTTTCAAACTTGTGGCATGTATCCAAGTTATTGGGAAGAGTTAGATTTTGTCTTTACATAGGTTAAAGTAGACACACAGGTGCTTAAAAATTCATTTCTGAAACAGCTGATTTTAAAATACTGAAAGATTAGGTCAAGTTTCAATGAAATAAATCCATGAAAACAAATAAATGCTTCGCTCCTATTTAAAGAACTCTAAATATTTTGCACGCTTGCACATTACATCAACTCTGCCAACACAACATGTAAAAATACCTACATCAAATATGAGAACCTTCTTTACTTGACCAAACTTTTCACACTCTGTCCGTAGATCTTCTCTGATCTCATTTAGCACTAGGGGATCCTCCTGCAATGCAATCACACAGATTAACTTAAACATTTTTTGC
>VXAL01017282.1:99663-116828 GCA_013399475.1 Chauna torquata
AAAAAAAGAAAAAAGAAAAGAGAAGCAGGCAGTGAAAGTCATTGCTAAACAAGTTCACGAAGAGACTGGACAAGGATCAAGAAGAGAAATCCATTGATGTTATTAAGTAGACAGAAACTGGATCTGCTCAAGGAGGTCTTCTGAAGGCTTAAGTGTAGTGTTGTATCGTCACTGTGCTCTTATCCTCCCTATGTGTCTTTCTTGTCCTTGTATTACCACTGCTGGGGTCTGGGTGTTGGCCTGCATGGACCCTTGATCTTAACCAGTATGGCCAGTCGTACGTTGGCTGATTTTTTTTAGAGTACAGTAAAAGTAGCATTGCTTGGAATTTAAAGCCTGGACACATGAATTACTTGCTATTACATACAATCCACAACTGCTGGCATATGAGAAGAGAGTCTTTTTCTTTCTTAATACTAAAATTAATGTTGGCTTTTTCTGCTCTTTGCCATGCTTATGCTGATTGGTCTGAAATCTCATTGTAGTATTGTTCATTCAGAATGAAGATGCACTGAAAACGGATTATTCAGCAACTCCATATGGCAAGAGTCAGATGGGAGCACTGATCCCTATTAAGAGTGCTTCATTTGTAACCTGAGTTTAATTTCAGGACATCTGGGCTAAAATATCACTGGAAAAGATATAAGAGCTGCAAGCACAAAGCACAGAAAATATTCAAATTGTGCTACATTATCTCCCACTGAGCACTTACCAAGCCAAAAATTACTATAGTATTGCAGTATCCATCAAGTCACGAAAGCCATGAAAGTAGTTTGTCCCACAGTCTGTTCTGAGTTTACTTTTGGCTTTTCATCCCGTACGTTGATTGTTTTAGTTCTAAGATTTTAGAGCCTCACTGGGTGCACAGGAATAAGACAAAGAATTTCCGCTCATTTTCAGTTTTATTTTTCATCTTCATTGACTACTTTAGTGCACCACTAGATAGCACCAATATACTGTCTTTCCCCTGCCTTAAGCAATTTACCTTTCCTGTGCAATGGAGACAAAACTGTACTGTACTAAAGATAATAAAAGGTCAGAAGACTTAAAGTCTTTCTCACTTCACTCCATTAAAAAGAACTGCTCCAATTTTTCTAACACACATTTTTAAATTAAATGGGAGAGTGGTTTTTTCCATCCACTAAAACGTGCCATCTAATATTGTGCAAAATGATAATTTCTGCTCTTTTATTCATTTCTAACTTTACACCTGAGGTATTTCCTGGCAAATCAGTTGCATCAGACCCACCTGTCAGCACTGAGAACAGTCAGTGTGAACACTGATACTCCAACTGAGGTTAACTGGATGAAAGACAGCAGCTTGCACCCAATTCTTCCGAAGAGCCAGGTATCCACAATGTAACGTGTTGCATCTACAGGCACACAAGTTAATAAAAGCAGTAGGTCTCCAAATGCCAGGCTGGTGATGAAGATGTTTGGAACCGTCTGCATTGATTTAATCTTGAAAAAGACTTTGATGAGTATAGCATTTCCAAGGAGACCCACTGATATGATCACAGCATATGTAACATAAATTGTGCACAGTATTTCTAATCCTGGAAAGGAGTCTTCGGTCCATTTTTCATTTGTGGTTTCATTATCAATGTTTGATTTCAGTTCTGTACCATTTGTAGATGCACACAAAGTCTGATTAGATGAATGCAAGTATACTTGAGACATTTCTTTAACTGTTTCTTCTCCCCAGGCTGGACTTAAATTGATCAAAAAAAAAGTTTAATATTTAGCTTGCAGCATATCAGCAAGGTCAATATAGAGGTACAGATTAGTGTCTGAAGTTAAGATTCCCGTTGCACATTGACTACTTTCATCCCCTTCTAGGTCTCAAAACATGCCTAGGATAAATGCACACAGATCTTGTTCTGAACTGTGTAGGAGGTGGAGAATTTTTTTATTGGCTTTTCAGCTAGTGGAGCAGAGAGGGAGGAGGAAAAAAGAGAGAAGGGGTTTCTTTAAAGATACTAGCAGAAATGGTGTTTTTTTCTTGGAGGTATCTGGCAAATAACTACTGTATTATATTTACTGTTCATGTAGTACATAGCAAATGCTTGTTAATATGTTTTCAAATTACTCTAAAAGGGAAATGAAATGAAAACCTGAAATACTTTTCTAAAAAGTACAGGTAAGCATAGAATATACTAATTTAACATAACACTGTACAATATACCCTAATGGCAGATAAAAATATCTCAATATATAGATAGTATTTGTTTAATAAAGCCTTAGAGACAGCCTGTACTTGTCTATGCTCTGATTAGTATTTCCATCACTGAAATGCAGTTACCTTCCAAAAGGCAATATAAGATAGAAATTTATGGCGATATTGCTACTAACACTTATATTAAAGTTTAGGTTTGTCCCTTGAAACAGTCCCATTGACAACAAAGCCACAACTTACGCTGAAGTTTGAACAGGCTTACAGATAGTTGCAGTACAGAAGCCTACTATCTCGCAGTAGTCCATGTATTTATAGGCTTTGAATGGTACAACTGATGATTCAAGTCTTTTGAGAGAAAAGTAACTTTTCATGATGCTGTCTCAATCACGCATGTTAGTAGTATGGGTTTTCTTATCTTTAGATTAGTCAACAGTCAAATCTGAAACTCTGCTCTGTGATGAACCGCTGATTAACTTCAGTATAAACTAAGGTATGAGGAATGTGACCTATCGGATTAAATCTCCTGAAATTAAGAAAGCCAAGATCTTACTTCTAAATAATGAAAGAGGAAAGGATGTCAAAAGGCTGAGTTTTATGTCTTGAAAATGAAGATCAGTAGCTGGAGTATTTTTTCCTCCAGATTGTTCTTCAGCTGTGACATTGGAGTGGAGAACATAGTCTGCTCAAATCACAAAAGCAGTCATATAGCCAAGTCCCTTTATCTTTAGCTATACACACACACACACACATACAAATCAAGCTTGTTTCATTTAGTGAAAAAAAAAACTCCTCTAAGTACTAAGCATAAAAAGTCTGACTTTCCCTCTCGCACTCCCAAGCCTTGCAAGCACAGCTATGCCATAGTTATCAGATGGTGATACAAGTAGACCCACGCTATGGCCACGTGGAAGAAGGAGTCACTGATACAGAAGGGATGCAGTTGTTAAAAATTCCAACTACATTTTTTGTAAGTGCTTTTATAAGAGAAGTTCCTGTCACGATCAGCCATAGTATGTCCTTTTATACAGGCACATATGTAGGTTGCTCACAGATTTAGGTGCCTTTGAGGATGCCCGATTATGTTGTCCACCCACAGCGGCGTAGTACTGTGCAATATATTTAATATAGAGTTCGGCAACTGTAGCAGATTGTGACAGCTTAATGTCAGATACTTACATAAAATGTTTAGATTTCCTGTATAGGAGAAGTGGGGTTTCAGCAAACATTAGGAACTAATTGCTATTCACCAAGTGTTGAACACTCAAAGGTAGCATCTAAATGAAATATCAGGTGTTTAGCTAAAACTGCAATTTAGCTGAAAGAAGCTGGTTACTTGCCTTGATGTGCACAAGAGGTTGGTTGATGAAGCAAAGTTCAGTTAGCAGCATCGATTCCCAACCTCATGCAGTCCCAGAGCTTTCAGACCCATCAGGTTTGGGTCTTTTGAACATGAGATCAAATCATAACTCAGTTTAATCTGCCCCTTGATTTTGTACAGCAGGAGAGAGGACCCAAACTGATACCCCTCTGTGTAAGAGAGAACCCAGAGGACTGGAGATTTTTGAGCTATGAGGTGCTCCCAATGGTTGGCTTGGGGGATGATGCAGGTATGAAAGGAAAGGTGACAGACCTCCCAAGCTGTATTTAAACTTCTTGAGGTTGCTAATATCTGTCATAGATGAAAGCAACCCCAGAAAGGGGCAAGAACTTAAAATTCTGTTTACTCCTGGCATTTTGTGTGCTGTTTATTCAGAACTGGACCCAAATTTATCTAAACCTGAATGCTCAGTCTGATGCTTCACACTGTACAAGCCTGCATTACCTAGAAGCACAAACACATTTTTCCTGCTCTCTCTCTAATAGGGTACAGTACATATGTCTAGCCAACTTTACAGCAGCATGAAATTCTACTTGGTTTTCTCTTTCTATTGAAAGACTATATTTTTCCCAGCTTTCTGCCTCCTTGATGGAATATGGCAGAAGGAAGCTCTTTTGTTTCTCACAATTCTTCCTACAGAGCTTGTATTACTGCAGGTTTTAGCTCATGGGCCAGGTTCTCTGTTTATAAAGCATAAGATGTTGTCTTGGGCAATTGTTAGGAGGTGAAAAATATTATTTTGAAAAAGCATACAGAATAACCTTTTCTAGACCCAAGGAAATCCAAACTGAAGGACAGATAGTAAACATCAGATACATAGTCTGTTTGTGGTGGTAGAATTTCAGTATTTCTGTTCATCAATTCTTGTGTGCTCTTCACTGGTTTCATGGGTAGAAACCAGGCAGGGGAAAACACCACATTTTTAACACAGACTCCAATGGCTTTCAGATTTGAAAATCCAGCTGAAAAGGAAGAAAATGGCATCATTATTCCAAACAGTAAACAACTCTAAGGCGTTATTTTAGAGCTCTGTCTCCTGGTGTTAAGAGAAAAGCAATTTGTATAATTCTGACTATTGTTTAAAGTGCTGTGCTTCACAGAAAATGAATGTTGCCTTTGAACTCTATGCTGCAAAACAGTGCAAATAAAACACTCGAGTATATCATTTAGCTGAAATTTTTAATGCAAATTTTCTGATTTAATGCAGTGT
This sequence comes from Chauna torquata, assembly GCA_013399475.1. Taxonomy (NCBI): domain Eukaryota; kingdom Metazoa; phylum Chordata; class Aves; order Anseriformes; family Anhimidae; genus Chauna; species Chauna torquata. The sequence goes on from VXAL01017282.1 coordinate 104,428, forward strand.
GAGTGCTAACTTCAGTCATTTCCATGTGCTGTGTAGTGTCACCCACTCAGAAAAATCTCTTTCAGAACCATTTGCTCTGCACCAAACCAAAATATGGAGAAAACACCCAAAATCTTAACTCCTATTAAAGAAACTGATTTGCTAAAATTGTAATGATCTTGTGCAGCAAATTTTTGTTATTTCAATATCCACTGGTCATGCAGAGTTGATTGTTATTTACATAAATATGCCAAAATGCTTTGTAGCTAGAGTGGTAGTAATTCAAAACTGATGCACAGGGAACTACAGCTATCTTAGCCAGCCTGTTCATTTTAGGCTTATTTTAACTCACTTTCTTAGGTCATTATTTGTATCACTGCTGCATAGAACTATTTAGTTGTCTTCGTTTTTCTTTTATGTCTCAAATGCATTTTCGACCCTTGCTTTAATTGTCTCTCCCAGCAGTGTTGCCATCTGTTTATTGCTGGCTGATGTATCTTTGTGTCTCTCCGCTGAGCGAACTGACGTTTATGTTCTTAGGGTGTTAACAGCAGAGAGATACCGAACAGCTTGTCTGTCCTAGTAGGTGGAGCCAGTCTTGAATTTTGGTAGGTAGACTCTGTTGTGGCATCATCTCTTAAAAAGGCTTTTCTCAGATTAAGAGCTCTGCTACAGATGAGCCTGATTGCTAGCCACTTGCCCATACTGAAAACTCAAAAAAACCCTAACACTCAGTCTAAATGATAGCAGCGTCCTTGGATGCCTTGTGAGTACACCATCGAAGAGCTGCCAGTGAAATGCGGTGCTAGACGAACGGATCTGATGTGCTAGCGTAGCACCTCAGATGGTGAAGGGGGTGAAGGGAACACACCAAGGCAGAAGACTGAGACCATGCAAGCGCGGTGGGAAACAGTGAGCTTCCCTGGGCAGCTGCTGTCAGCATTAGTGCCCCAGAGGCACCAGCAGAGCAAAGCCCGTCACGCTCCCTCTCCCAGCACGGTGCAGACCCATCACTTTAGGCTGTTCACAACAGAGCAGAACTCTGCTGTCGGGGCGCCACTGGCACGTTCTTCTTACTCCTCTCCTTCAAAACTTATTTAAAGCTTAGCAGTCTGCCGAGTTCAATGTAAATCTTTTCCTTCCAGGACAACAGTCCAGCAAGTCTCAATGGCCTTTATTTTAGCTCATCTTTTTTTGACATAAAGGTGAAGGAGGGTTTTTTGCTCCTCCATCAAGAAGTCCTAACCTGGAGCCCTTTAACAGCTCTGGCTATTAAGCAAGAGTCTGCAGCTATAACTAGAATTATGTTATCTGAAATATATTTTTCTTCCTAGTGTTTTCTGAACTGGCTCTGCTAATGGCAAAAAAAAAATAATGGCTGTAGGAAGATAAACATTTCTGCCTTGTTTTCACTGCCGTTCTCTCCTCTCCTGCTACTCTCTGTTATATCTAGATCTGAATTTTAATTTCTCTATCGTTTTTACAAACACACAGCATGTCTTACTGTTCCTTTCATAGGAGAACCATGCCCACCTGACCGAAGAGCACTGCAATACTTCTATGACCTTAACTCCTCGTTCTCTCATTTTGAGCATGTCACTTTGTGTTGAGAAAGAAGCACCTGCTATAGAGACAGCAGTCTGACGAGGACTGGAGTGTGCAATTCCATTGTTTCTGACTTGCATCCGAGTTACACCTTTAGTATCTTCTCTTTAAATTGAAATTGCCAATTAGTATGACTAATAATAGCAAGATGAGGGGACAAAGCGCATCACAGCTCAGGTTAATAGTAAGAATGAAGCTTTTACCTGACAGTTATTTCATAGGCTGTATGACTTGTATGACTGTTCTGAATCCATTTTCTAGTACTCAGGCAGGCGAGTATTAAATGGGAAAGAGTGAATGCACACCCAGAGTGAGCTGTTGTCAGTGACAGCAGTCCATGTTTAGAGCAAATTACCAGCAAATCCGGGGCTGTTTCCAGTTCTGCTCTGTCTAGAATGAGTCATTTCCGTGTGCTGCATCTGAGTCCCTCCTTAAACAGAGGGAACATTTTCTCCCCATCTCTTCAGACATTCATTACTGAGCTACCAAGCATCAGGAAACGGGAAGGAAGGTTGCATAAGGCACTGCCCATGCTGCATTTCTTCACTTGTGAACACAGGAGCTTGGTTTCAGTGTCTGTCAATCTGATGTTATTCACCAGTATATGGGAACTCTTCTCTATCCTGTATTTTGATTTTTTACCATTGCCCAGTGTCCTCAGCAGCTGGAGACAAAACATAGCTGGATCTATTAAAAAGGAGAATAACTTTTTAGGACACTTCAGTGACAATTTGGTCATCTGTGTCACATTCATAACAGAGTCTAACTACTCATTGTCAAGACTTACCTATTTATGAGAAAAACACGTTGTTCTATTACTGGCTCTATCCCCCTGTCACCTGTGCAGAGTTTATTCTGAACGAAGGGCAGGTGGAGCTGTACAGGCACCGAGACTGAGGACACAAAATCCTGCAGTAATGTTGGATTGGAACTGCTTCCCTGTTTTTTGGAACTGAAGATGAGTTCCAAATACCACAAGATTTACTGGCATGACTAGAAGCAAAAAAAATGCCATCCCACCCTGCAGTGTTACGAAGATGAGGTGGAACACCAGTTCTGATGAACCATCAGAAGCAGCCTTCAGTGATACAGCAACAAGACTGATATCTTGTTGGTTAAAACCTAAGAAAATAGCTTCTGATTTTGTTACAAAGTCTAAATCCAGACTGTTCAGAAGAGTTGGTAGGACTCAGTCTGCCTGTGACAGGACCTCGAAGGCACTCACTAATCAATGGTTCCAAACACCTTTCATCCTGTTTTTCCACTCTTGCATCCCATTCCAGCCTCCCTTTCTGAGAGTTTCCTCAGCCAGCTTCAGTATGAGAATGGTGAGTGAAATACTGGTGTAATTTCTCAGAAAAGAGAGAAAAATAAACATTAAAACATATTCTTGAATTTCTTCCCTTACGGGAACAGCCAGGGAATGAAATAATATAGCAAGCATAATTCTTTTGGGCATCCTTGAAACACTCAATGATTCATTAAATTGTAAACCATTAGAGTGCCATTACATGTGAAATACTTTCTGATAGTTAAAAGCACAGAGTATTATGCAATAGGTAATTATCTTCCCAGTATTTTGATTTTTAATCTCAGTTCTTTTCCCATAATGACATTTCTTTCTATGTCCCAATAATAACTGCCTTCTAAATTTAGAAAGAATTTTACATCTTGGGCGTAAGTACGTACCTATATTGCTAACCGTTACTGTAGGTTCATAAACTGTCAGAAGAAAACTTAAACAAGTTTATTGACCTTTAACTGTCACCCTATGTAATATTTATCTATCATATCATATCAATGTGCTGTAAATACACTGAGGTAGAAGGCAGCTTGAGCCACCTATCCATGTGGAGGAATAAAAAGCCTCTATGGCCCCCTGTGTGAGCTGCACGCCTCGGGTCTGAATGCACGGGCTTAGCTGGTACAAAGGGTGGTAGGGTTTGGGGCTGGTCTAAGCAGCAGGATGGGAATGGGGAGGGGTTTTGTTCTTTTGAGTCACCACAGCAGCTGTGGGGATTTTACTGTCATTTTTCATTTGTTTTGCCTGTAACAGTGTTGTCTAACCTGTTGTTAACAACCCACTGAGATCTGACATCAAATAATTGCCTTCATAGATAAATACACTTTTAGAAATCCTTCTTTCATCAGTTTAAAATAGAGCATGCATTTTCTGGTGGATGTATGCCTAAAAATAAGCAATTTAGGAGTAACTGAAAATGACTTAGAAATCAAAGGAGCTTTTAGATACTGCTTTTCCTGATAGTGAACAGAGACAACTGATAGAATCGAAACAGCAGTAAGGAGGACTCGTCTGTGCCGGTAACGCACCTCAAGCCGTCAGGTCCTGTTCCAAGCCAGAGCTGTGGGAGCTATTCCTGTCACTTGAAATTGTCAGGACATGAATCAGAAGTGCATAGCAATTTTTTATTAGATTTGTCTTTGTGCACGTCCTCTCCCTGTGAAAAACATCAATGCACAATTCTGTGACAGAATGTCAGCACAGATATATTGGAGAAGAGCAAATGTAATGGTGCCAGCGCAGAAGATATTATTTCAGCCCAAAGAAAATTACACATCTTCATTCTGGCTGACAACCTAAACAATGCCATGCTTGAAACATAAATGATATACTGTTTAGCTGGAAAAGCCATTAGGCATATGATGGAGAGTGGAAGTGAGCTAACTGCCTTCCTAGAACAAACAGTGCTTTGCATTTCGCATAAGCAAGTTGACAGGTTTTTGAAAATTTACTTCCAGATTTTGCTTTTCAAATAGAAAAAAAATCAATGACAACAATTGAATATTGACATAGCTACATGCCATGCTGCTTGCTCTTCTTCCCACTGTTATACCTCTGAAGCAGGAACTATACACTGATCTGCCAGCATTTCCAGCCATTTGTACGTAGTCTGAAGTATTCCAGCACTTGTCTCACTGCTTGTCCAGTTTTTATCCAAATCTTAGTTCCTCCTGATCATTTAAGCATGTTATGAGGGCATTTAGCAAAAGCTTTAGAAAATCAAGGTACATTTCATGTTTTATCAGGAATGAAACAAAGCAATGCAGACTAGGCCAGCCTCATGTTGCTTTCATATTGATTCTCTTTTGCTGCCATTTTATTTTAGAGTAACAGAAAACAGAGTTAGCAGCACTTTCAGCAGGTCTTCCAGTCCATCCTTTACCCTAAGGCAAAATCAACCTCGCTTTTACCAATTCTGGCAGATATTTGTCTTAGCACTGTAAGTGCTATTTAAGACCTGCAATGATAGCAATTCCGTGTGCTCCCTAAACCACTCGTTCCAGTGTTATTTGTCCTTAAAATTAGAAATCATTACCTAATGTCAAATCCAAATTTCAGCCTATTCCCTTCTGTCCTATAAAGTGTACACAGAAAGAATTACTGCACGAAAGAGTGAGGGTGGTAGAGAAAGAAACAGGGTCAGGCTGTCCATCCACCTAGACTTGGTGATATCACAGCTTAGGCAAAGTGATGAGAACAGGGCTCAGGGGAGGACTGAAGCCCCTGTTCACCCAAAGGCCTCCCACCATAGCCTCTGTCCTTACCCTCACAGAACACCCCAGGGGTGGCACAGCCAGGTTTGGTGCACAAGGGGAGTCAGACACCGTGGTCAGCAGCAGGTTGTGGAACAGTTTGCACTCATGCTACCAGTGAAAATAAAGAAGGCAAGCAGAGGATTATAGTTCACGTGTCTGACATATTGAATTGTATTTCATTCTAAATTTCTTAATTTTTTCCTCATTAAAAGCAATTTCAAGTTACAAACAAATGGGTACTAGGTGGAACTTGTTTGCCTGTTTTTAATGCTAACATTTCTCCCAGAAAGCTGAGGATCTGAAGGTGGTCTAATTTCAAGTAGGCTGGCTGTAGCTACTGTACATTGAAATATTCATCTTTTCCATTAATTGCTGTGTGGGAGTTATTCACAGAATGAAAGAACCTTTTGTATTTGCTGTCGTATATACCAGATCTAAGACATCGTTCCATTATGTTTTTTTCTTCTCTGCCATTGGTACCAGTTAGTATTTTACTATATTAGCAATCATCAGAAAAATCTTTACTTGAATGATACAGAGAAGGGCATTCAAAACTGAAACTAGCATTTAGTTAAGAAGCCAAGTTACCAATTCAAGCACGCTTGTTGAAATAAAGACCTTCAGTAAGAGAGGAAAGCTAAGTCTCCCAGTACCCAGGATGGTGTATTTCTTCTCACTACTACTGTGATCAAATTCCATCTTTCACAACCACAGACCTGATCCAGCTCCCACTGCAGTTACTCAAGAGACTCTTGCAGATGTTGTGCATGAGCTGCAATCAGGTCACAAACAAAGGCAGAAGTGGTTGCCGACACCAGCAGCAAATGCCAAGCAGTTACATTTCAACCTGTAATGCTCTACGGTTGTGATGTTATGAAATGGACTTTTTTATCTGCTATTGGGTTTTTTTTTTTTTTTTTGCAGGAGAGGTAATTGGATACGTTTATCATACACATGGATACCCACTGCAGGTAGGAATTGCAATTTTTCTTGATTCCACATTCCATTTGAAGGTACTGGGCAGTGTTTTCAAACATTTAAATGACCTCTACTGCTCTTTAGAGTTCTAAATCCAACGCAGCAGTGCCAGTACATCTGAAAACAAAAACATACAATTGACAGGAATGTCTTGGAAAGCTGAGTCCAATTTCTTAATGCATAAGTCGATCAAAGTCCATATTAAAAAAGTAAGGAATGTTACTCCTTGAGGAACCTAGACATCCATGCCGGAGATAGCCAGCTAACAGACTCAAAAATATGACTTGAAAATCTGTTATGGATGTTAGGTTCTGAGGATAAGTATCAGATGAAGAAGGGAGCAGAGGGATGATAGGATTGTGTGAAAAAATAAGAGGACAGACTATGAAAAGTGATAATGATGAGGAAGAGAGTTTCCAGTCTTTGCTTAATGATGGCTAATCTCAGAAACACAGGGGGACCAAATTCTTATGTGATCAGTAGCCCCATGCCACTGAAGCTTAGACAGTTGAATCATGGGAGGGTTTAGCTCTATAAATGTGTTCAGAGTGATAGTTGTACGTTAAAAGTAATTATTTAGATCAGTGTTTATTTCTACATGCTACAGAAGACAACCATCATTAGATAATCAGAAGAAAACTAATTCGGTTAATGAAAAAATCTTGCTTTCTGTGGATAGTGGAGCTCTGCATCCAGGGATGATATTCTTCGTGAATAAGGATGTCTGGCCTCATCATCTTCTGGAGTTATAGCAGTTGGGTTGCAATGAACTTCAGCTACGGAAAATAATGGGGGAAAATTTTCAGTGATGATAATTTAGTTTTAGTTATTTAGAAAAAAATCTGACTATGCACAACTTAATGAATACAGCTATGCTTTAACTTCTTTGGAAAACTGACAGAAATCAGCATGTTTCCAAAAGCAGCTAGGAGTGTTCAGTGCTTAGGTCAGAATTCCTATAAAGGAATTCCGTTTTCAGAATATGTCTCTGCAACAATTTCTCCATCTTGGAAGGCAAAATATTCTTCTGGGGTTCTTCTGGACTAAACAGGCTCACAGCAGGTCCTGTTCAGTTTTCTGTAATCCCCAATATCTTTACTCTTTTGGGAATGCATGAGATAGAATAGATTACAGTACTCCCTAACTGGAAGCAGGTGCCATGAGAATGACAGCCAGCTGGCACAGGGTAGGGCATCTCTTAGGTGCCTAAGACGGAAGCTAAGCTGAGAGTTCCCCTCCTTTTGGAGAAAAGCCATACCAGGATCTTAAGGGCTTTCTTACTTTCTTTCATATAGCAAAAGCCATCTGTAACACAGCCATTAACCCCAAACTGAAGTTTGGCATAACAAAGCAGTGAAAGCTTTCCTATTTATTTCCATTGGTTGGGATTTGACAGCCACCATATGGAACCTATTCCATTTTAGTCTATTTTCTTACCAATCCTAAAATTCACATCCGGAGAAGTCCCAGGGAGGGAATCTGAACTGTTGAAAGTCGAGCTTGTTCCATTAGAATTTAAATCCCGCAAAGCTGGGGAAGGGTATCTGTTGTTTAAATGCCTTGGTGTAGATGCAGCAGTTGCACTTGACCCACTCCAGTCTGAAATCAGAGAGTGGAAGGCACAGGAATAAAATTCTGTATGGGAAATTCTTCTTGGCATGTCACATCTCAAACTACTAAAGACCAGGGAGGAGAAAGTTCTGGGCTTGCTTCTTGTACCATCCTTGTACCTGCCCTGAAGCACTGGTCTCCGTGCAGCATAATGCACAATTTCTGCCATTAATTTTTACACTAGCTCTGTCACACTTGTGCAGGAAGGCCTGGATATCAGCAATTCAGTTTTCTATTTTCCTTTAGGTCCCTTTTAAGGACCAAGTCCAGTAATACTCGTTTAGAGAAGGCCATGCCAAAAAAGCCAGGAGATGCACAGAGGAGAGGAATGGCAGCCTTACCGTTATTGTATCACATAGCACAGAGCTGGCTGATGCTCAAGGGAAAGTACTCCATGTGCTACTTAGAGCATTCTTGCTAAATTCCCTCAGCACAAATGGAAAGCTACAAAGCTACATATTCCTCAGCAGCACATAATGCACAGGACTGTACACACAGTGCACATAACATAGAACATATGTGTTAATACAGGATAAGTTTCTGAATCTCAGCTTTGTGAAGATTAAAAGGCCACCAAATACATAGCTCACACAGGGGAACAATGAACTGCATGTATAGAGCTAGTGACCAAGCTGAAATCTCTTTCAGAAACCTACATTTTTCACTGCATACTGACACCTCATGATCATATTATATAAGCAGTTAATGGAAGAGGAAAAAGACCTAAAAATTATCCAATGCAATGCAGAAATAGTAGAAAACTATTGAGGGGAACCCCACACTTCTTAATGTAGAACAAATGTGACACAAGTCAAGCTAAACAAAACCCCTTAATGCTTACCAAAATAATTATTCAGATGAAATCTCCCCCAGCAAAAGTGTACCTGGCACTGCTTCACTACATCTTCCTTCATTAGGCAGTGAAACACAAAAATAAAGACTCCTAAAGAAGTAAGAAGAAAAATTCACATTTTTGGGGGGATGATTCTCCAACATGCTGTCCCTTTTGTGATGTTTTAGTATGCCAGAGTTACCAGTAAGTTGTGTATGGGCAGTAAGGTGGTCCCTGGGCCAGTATCACATTGGTCCAAAATTGCACTGAAAGTCATTTGTGCGTATGAAAGGGTAATGGAAAGAGCTTTCTGCAGATTTGGTACAAGAATAACCTGAAAATCACTGGAGATTCTCAGCAATCATTTTTATTCCCAGATGAAAAGGACTGTGCCAGCTCCTGAAAAGATGCACTTATTGGGACCCATGTGTCAAAAGCATGCATTCATGTCTTTAATGGTAATATCTATCATAGCAATGCTATCTAAACAACACTGTCATTTCACTTCAGTGGAGCTTTCCTATTGAAATAGCTAAACAGTGTAACACAGAAGCTATATGAGCTGTCTGCTTCCCCCATACTTGAATTATATATTACAAATGTATTTCCATTCCACAGTCCTAAACTGTTGCATTTATAGCAGTGCTCCATTCAGAAATTACCTTGCAAGGTGTTCAAAATGCTGAAGAGATACAAGAAAAATATCCTCACTGCTCCCCAGGCAAAAAGGGCAAAGCCCCAAGTTAAGCCCAAAAGGAACATCAAGCTGAAGGCACTTTTGATGTCCTGGAGAAAAACACATTTCCAGAATCTGGGTCTCCTTTGTGTCCTTGACTTCACAAAGTGGATTTGAAGGAGAACAGTGATGAACATGGCTGTATTCACCAAAAAAGCTAAGAAGATATAGGCCACAACAGAGATGTAAAACACCATGTTATCTTGAATCCAGCAACTGAAAGAAAAGGAAGCATGCATTTGATAAGGAGTTCTGCAGGCAGTGAAGCTAATGAACCCTGGTTTCCAAAATAATCCTCATGTGTGGTTCTCCGATACCTCGCAGTGGGCATTCCCTAACACCCATTACTTTCCTTCATTAAGAATATTCATAGAATTTCTCTAATTGGTTGCCTTTTTCATGGATGTTATAGAAATTTAGTATCTTGGAGACTTTATATTTCTGTCAAATTCAGATAAACTTGATAAGTGTTTCACAAATTAATAATGTACACAGACAAAGACACACTGCCTTAGGAAAAAACAAGTTAAATATGACTTAATTAGGAGTCTAATTAATAGTAAAGCACAAAGACAAGCACTTTAGCTTTTCCACGGACAGCAATTAGTGAGTTTTACTGCCTTTTTGCTAAAGACAGATAACAGTTTTCCCTCTGAGGTGTCATGGGTGTGTGTTGTCCCTCTGATGGTACAGAATTCAAATATTCCAGGTAATCTTCAACACTAAGCAATCAGATTGTGCTAAACAGAAAGCAAGGAAAAAAAAATAAGTGGACTCATTCTTTGCTATAAAACCCTTTTAAAAAAGGATGAAAGAATGCAGTGTTTTCCCATTGGAAGAGAAAGGAGGTTGAGATGATTAAAATAAAAGAATTTGAAATGATGAGAGACTTCTTAATGATGAAGGAGACAGTGATGTGAATTGACAATTCACATCATGAAAATACTAGAGCAATTATTCTGCCTTTAGGTTTTACCAGAAACCCAGAACATGCAGGAGCAGATACAAATGTCACATCAAACTGAGTTACTGTCGTGTAAAGGAAGAGAGATTTTCCAGAGAGAAGTGGAGCTGAAACACACAGCGTCAAAGTATGTTGGGCACAAAACTGGAAGAACCCCTCCCCGTCCTCAAGTCCAGTCCAGTGAAGTGACAGTTACTCCATGTAGTAGCCATATAGTCCAAAAGGATCCACTGAACCAGAACCACTAAAAGTTAAGACAGGGAAGAAAAGACAAAAGCAAGAGAGCAGTTGTTGCCTTCTGGTTGTTTCTTTTATCTTTAAGATACTCTGAAGACCATCAAAAAGGTTGAAATATTATACTTACAAATTGCTGAATGGATTGTTCTCAGACTGTGATCCATTGCCATAGAAGTCTTTATTTATAATAAGCACAATAATAACTACAATAGCTGGTATTCCTAATGTGGAAAGCAGGAGAAAAAGAGATATTTCAATTAAAAAAAAGATAAAATGGAGAATATGGGAAGATGCCAGATAATTTCTGATGAGTAATTACTGCAGACATGTACATCTTGGGATCAAACTGTACTCCTAAAGCTCCTTCTGAAATGAGTGTAATTAAATGTGTGGCATAGCAGGATTAATCTCCTTATTTATGTAAATTACAAATGAGTAGGCATAAAATATCTGTGTTTGCAAAATGTTTGTGAATGTTCAGAATCTCCAGAAGGGATCCAATCTGGTAAAATAAAACCAACTGATTATTATGAAAAGCAGAGTGTCAAAAGATAAGCAGACCACAGCATTTTGCATTAAGATCTGATAGAGACAGACATTTTCCAGCCACTGTTTGATCAGTCTTTTCTTCCATTCATTTCCTATCTGCCACATTTCTTTCAGTTCTGGCTCTTCTGTTCAGAACAACTGCCGACAGCAGTGTTATTACATATGGCTGCCCCTGAGAACAATTATGTGCAACATTAAGTCTAAGGATAGAGATGATTATATCCCCTGCAGGGGAATTAGGCATAGATAGCAGCTAAGAACACTAGGCTTGGAGAAGGAGATCAGAATTACCTCTGAGCATCACCAATACTGGGTCGCAAGCTGTGGTCAGCTCATACTTCCTCAGGCACACACACTGATATCAACTGCCACAATAAATCATTCCTGTACAGAGCAGGATGGGTAGGGAAGTTCCTTACATTCGCTTTTACCTTTCCTTGCATGTAACTGTGCAGGGAGCAACATGCATTTTCTGCTACTACCTCCCTAAGCAGGAGAAACTTAAGCTGAACCTGCCTGGGGGAAGAAATCCATCCTTAAGGCTTACGGCATGCACCACGTTTCTACTAGCTCAGTGTCCTAACTTACGTTTGCAAATACGCCCCTATCTTAGAGAAGGTAATGAGCCCAGAAGTCAAGAAGAAAATCACTTACTTACCCCACCCAGCAATGCAGCATTTTAGGATGTACTTTGGGATGTAAATATTGAAAACTTTGACAAGAGCCAAGTAACAGTGAACAGACTCCAGGCACATCCATGTGAAAGCAGCAAGCAGGAAATAGTGAAGGAGCACAGCTACGGTGATACAGAGACCCGGCTGGTTGAACGAGGATAGCCAGGGATTGACCAGGAAGACCATGTTCAACATCAGCAGTGTGGCACAAAGATTTAGCAGGATTTTTGCAGGATTGTCTCTCCGCAGCTTTCTAAATAAAAGTGGAAAGTAACAAGGTTATCATTGCACAAATTGTACTGGGTACATTCTATAATACCAGGTAACATAAATGTGTATTTGGCACATTATAAATTGGCTTCCTGTAGTGTAATTTGTGTCTACACTAACATTTTATATCAAATCATTAGTGTATTTTTGAAGCAGATTGTTCAGTCTGAAAAAGCAGAACTTCTATATACATGAAAGACCTGCTAGGTGTTTCACACTTGGTGGAGGAGCGACAGACTTAACTTCATTTTTTACTACTGCATCAAATGTTAGTTGTTATTGCAATATTACAGGATTATGAAAGCACCTACAGTTAACTAAGCCTGGAGCCCCATTGTGCCAGGAGCTACTGGTACATACAGTATGAAACAAAACCTATCCAAAAGGACAAAACACCAGAACAACCAA
>VXAL01017282.1:120457-165481 GCA_013399475.1 Chauna torquata
TGTTTCTGCTCTCTCTCTCTGAAATCAGGCAGGGAAGAGACCGAAGAGAAAATAAAGCTTCCTGTAGGTTGCAAGCAGCTGAGCAAATTTAAATGGGTATTTAATGCAATGTTTGCTCTTGGAGACATTCTAGTTTATTACTCATAATGCTGCAGCAAACTTTCCCAAGGCACAGATTCATTTTCCTTTATTATTAATAAAGTTGGATAAGGCACAGAGTTTACAGGAAGCCACCCTAACAGATAAGCTGTTAAGACTTGTGATCTGTAGACTGTCAAATATAATTAGGCAGAGAGCCAAAGATGTAGGTTAGGATGATAGCTCATTAAATATTTAATTAGGATATTTTTAAAAGGTCAAGGAAAAAATCTGAGAGGTGCCAGATGGCCTGTTGGAGTAAAAATGACAGGAGAGAGAGGATATCTGGATGAAATTTCTGGGTATATATTATTTGCTAGAACTGTATAAAAGAGGATATTGCTAGAAAAGCAGCATTTTCAAGCTGTCATTAACCTGAACTTTAATCAAATTCATCTTATTGAATAATTTTGTTCTGCCCTCAGTTTGCAATGTATTTGCATGGAAACTGGACCATAAACATTTGCAACACAAAACTGTTAAGGAGGAATCCAGTCAACAAGTTGGACCCATGCCCACTGAAAAATAATTTAAGATGGATTTTAGTTTTGAAACACCATTTAGAAAGAAAACAAAACAAATTAATTTTGAAAATATCTATGCAACGTTTTTGCATTTTTTGAAATTTACCCCTCTTGGTGACTAACACAATTTGCTGAATTAGGAGCAACTACAAATCATTTCAGTCAAACCCAACCTGCCATTTTTTAGCAAATAAATTATTCCTTGAAAAATTTGCCCAGATAAAACAAGGAAACAATGAAAATGTCTCTTGCTTCTAGTGTGGATTCAGAATGGAGACACAAGCTTTACTAACCTGCAGGAATGAAACAAGCCACTGAGATCTCTGTGGCCTGTCAATATGTTAGTTGATAGACGTTGGAGAGGTCAGTCAGCAAAATGTTTTAAACTTATCTGTCCTGTTGCCAGTTTATTTTAAGACTAAGTGAAATAGTTTATATTTCAACAAGACTCGATTAAATGAACATATCCTACCGTATTTTGGTCTATGTGCTGAAGAGTTATATTCACAGGTTCATTAAGGTTCTGAATCACTGAATTTTCAATGCTGGCACTCACAACATAAGTGTTCAGCCTCTTCTTCTGTAAACTGTCATCCTGCAGTGGAAAAATACACACATGTAAACAATTCCAAGTCACTTAAGTTACCAGCAATCCTGCCCTTCGCTGCTTCCATTTTTTTTTAAATTGTCTTTCTTGGAAATTGTGAGCAGCTAAACACCATGGGATGCCTGATGTACTTTAGCTACTTGCTACTTAATTAGAAAATGTAGTCTGTAGGAAATTCAGGGAGAGTCTCCACATCAGCAGAAGCAGAACACAGTTTCAGATGCATCAGCTGGACTGAGAAAGCCGCATAACCATTTCAGTCCATCAAAACATCCAGTTGCATAACATTTAGCTCATTAGAGAGTAGACACAATTGTGAATGCTTCTTCTATTTGAAAAGCATTGCTCAGCACACTATATGTTCCATCGTACCAAAAGAAACGTCTCCCTTTTTAAACTACACTCATGCCCCAGAGTTAATAAAACACAGCAAATACTAGAACTGTCCTAAATGCTGCATATCAGTGCTGCCATTATTTTAATAGAGAAAGAAATCCTGAAATTACTTTCATATTTGACATGTACTATGTGTGTTTTTTAAACAAGAGCTTACTATCAGAGGAAGATTAGGGCATGTTCTTTTCCTACAGAACAAAAGTATTGGAATAACATCAGCTACAGAAAATGAAGAAAACATTTACGGTCTCCAGACACCTCTCAGAGCATTATCACTACTGAGAAGGTCTTGCTGCTTGGATGCATTTTCCCTGTACATTTTTTTTCAGTGCCCCATCAGTCTGATACTAAAAGTGCCCAGAACAGATTACACTATTGGGATTTTTATTTTGTATGCATTAAGAACAGCTGAACCGATTGCTACCATGTTAGCATTTGTTAGGAATCATAGTTACCGCAAAGAGTGAAGTAGTGCCAAAAAACTTAAACTGGATCTTTGAATGCTTCTCTGGGTCAGAGTACTCGTCCCCTAAGAATGTCTTCAGTGATTTTGGCAAAAACACTGAGGCCAAGGCCTTTCTGAAGGGGTTTTCTTGAACATTGATCTGCAGGAAAGAAACAACATGCTCAGAACTGCCTTCCTCAGGTCAAATACACAACAGTACAAAACAACAGCAGGAATTGCATCATTTAGTCAGTGGTCCCTGAGGTGACAGTTAGTTCTCACCTTGAGATTCACTCCTCGGTCATATGAGGTGACAGCAAAGGCCAGTCCTTCAAATACACTGGGATCTGGACGCATCACCAACAGAGCAAAGGACGTGGTTATGACTGATGTGTTTCTTTCTGTGTAAGCCATCTTATAGCCAATCTCCTCAGTTGTCTTCAGGATACTTTATCAAGAGCAACAGCAAGAAAAAAAGACACATCTCTTAAAATGTTCTCCTAGCTTCATAATGGGCAGTCAAGAGACAATCAGCTAAAAAACCTCTGCTGTGGTATATGATCTCAAAGAGCACTCTCTAGAGCAGAATGGGCAGTTTGGGATAGATGGCATTTTGTTTGGCACAGGGTCAGATGACTGCAAGCAATTGAGTTAGCATAGAGTCATAGAATCATAGAATCATCCAGGTTGGAAAAGACCTTTAAGATCAAGCATGTTTCAGCTGAAATTCTGGCAGATGGAAGATACCCTCCTGTGGTGGAGAGCCAGCCCTGGCCCACTGCAAGTCAGAGTAAAACAAACTACACTGAACCAGCCCTGGAGCATTTGGGGGACAACATGAGGTAGTTCTGAGATGACTTGAGTCAAAATTCACACCCAGACAAATACTACATTTCATCCGAAAGGCAGTAACATGTAAAACAGGCTAATCTGATTATTTGCTATTACCTAATTGTACTCTCAGGTAAAATATCAGAGAATAATTCAGTCTGCAAGGGACCTCTGGAGCTCTATAGTCCACCTGCCCACTTCTCCCAGGTAGGGCATACTTTAAAGATAGGTCAGCTTGCTCAGGGTCTTGTCCAGTGAAGCTTTGACTACCTCTGAGGATGGAGATATCACAGGCTTCCTGGCCCCTTATCTCAGTGGGGTGTTGTTTCTAAGTAGAGAGAAGAGGCTGGAATCCAAAGGAAGCAGCAAATTAAGGTTGTTCAATGCTCATGGGTATTAAAAGAGTCAGAGACATCTCCACACCTTGTCTGGCAGCCCTTAAGGCTATTCAGCAGTATGCAAGTAGGGATAATACTATATTGAAAATGTGTAAGACAGCTGGCTCTGACAGACTAAGGGAAAACCTTCCTGTCCTTCTTTGGTGTCTTGCTAGCTTTTGGAGTTATTTTCATGCATAATAGGTCCTAGTCACAACAGGACTCCCATGGGATCCTTTCAGCTCTAGAGCTGCAAAGTCTGGAGTTAAATCACCAGAATACCTGGGGTCCAAAATTTCTATTGAGACCTGAAAGAAGCAGAGTCATAGCTCTTGTCAGAATGCCATGCTAGCACATGTTGGGTATCATCAGAGTACTTGTTCATGTTCTTTTTTTTTAAAAAAAGGTCTGATTTATGGAAAAATTAAAATACCTAAGACTCTCCTGTCCATAAAAACTGTAAAGACATTTTTATTACAATCTTTACATACCAACTCCATCTCCATTAAGGATCAGGAATCAAGAGTCTATATTAGCATTGGAATGTCCCTGAAAGCTTACATTTCATGGGAGGATAATTCAAAGTAATGGGTATTGCACTTGAAAAAAATAGCCTATTTGAGAAGGCAGAGGTGTTGAGTACTGGCAGCCATCGTAGCCCCCACTCTACACACTGCAGTGCAGTAGAATTTGAAGAGAGAGAACACAGCCAAAAGGATCATGATGCTACTCAATGCTTTCTCTCTGGCAATTTTCTAAGCTATTTTTGGCTACTGATCCTCACGGACTCCTGAGTTTGAAAAGGCAATGCATAGCTGTCCAGTACAAACAGCTGGGCTGTCGCATAGTCTATGCCCTACCTAGAACTTCAGCGGAAAGTTCATTTTTCTTGCTTGTAGTATTTCTTATTAAAATATTGTTTTACATCAAGTGAAACAGGTAATTTCAGATAGGCACAGTCTCTAAAATTAGAGAGAGACAGGTTAGCGTTGGATTGGTCAGTGCAAAGTAGAAAAATCTTCCCTACTTGAAGCTTCAGTCTGTGTAGTGAGAAGTGGGTAAGCTGTCTTGCCCAAATCAGAAATGCATAAACTCTGTTTACTTGCATTTGCCTTTGTGAAGGTTGGCAGTAGCTTTCTGAACAGTGCTCTGCTCAGCAACAGAAGCCAGAGAATTCAAAAACAGATAGCTGAGTTACCTTTAAGATCTCAAATGAGAGAGATGGCTTTTTAAGTTCAGCAAAACTCAATTTTACCATGTGTGACAATCCCATAATGGACTTAGGATCCTAAATGTAGACTTTGAAATCTAACACTGAATAGCTATGTTTGAAAAATCATTATCAGCACAGGTACAGCTCTCCAGTCCGGTCTGCTGGTGGAACAGATACATGTCTCCATGCTGAGTTGTAAAGATCACCTCCGAAATGAGGTAGTAGCTAGTCAATCTCCCTGATCTGCCTCCAGGATGAGATGCTCCTAGAGAACAACTCTGTGATGGTGATTTCTACAGAACTGATTCTGGTAAAAGCACCTTGGACAACATAGAAAGTAATTTCTACTGCTAAGAACCACAAAAATGTTTTAAGATCCAAGTAGTGAAAATTGCTAACTCCTGTGATGAACAGACAAAAAGCATGAATTATTCCATGTTGCCGCTTCAGATTAGGAAGCCACTTCTGTGCAGCTATATTACTTACATATTGGTCATTTTTCTAATGGTCTGATCTTCTATTTCTTGAAGTAAAATATAGTTCAGTATAGTCAATATAGCCTCTGCAAGTGTCACACTTATATCTACAAACTTCACAATATCAGAAATTTTATTTGTAATGATTTCTAATTCTTTCATATCCAGTGTTGCATCCGGCAAGAGATATAAAATATGCTGTACAACATCTTGTGCATTCTCTGAAAAAAAAAGGACATACAGATAATTTATGTGGCATAGCTACACTTCTAGCTATATAGCTACAAGTCTCTATGTTAAGGCAAAATATCAGATTGTGCTTCTCCTCTTTCCATATGATTGTAATGCTTCTGATCTATTACAAAATTATGACCCCAAAATAAATCAATAAGCCCTCAACATGTCAACGAAACTGGCAAAAACTTCAAAGCAAAATCTGGATATATCAGGTTATATTTTAAAGGAGGAAAACAAGGTAGTTTTCATAAGAATATTATCACCTGCTTCTGGATTATAAAGATTATCTGTAAATACTGTTTAGTTTTAACTTTGATCATGTTTACAAGCATTTGTGAGTTCAAAATTAAACAAGACTCTCCCTCTACACAAATGCTGTTTAACTGGTATAGCAGCAAAAGCAAATTATGAATGGTGTAGTTTGAAAATTTGGTATTTGCCATTCACCATCTCATCATTCTTCTATGATTTTTTAGTGGAAACAGAGCTTCACACCCTCGGAGTCAGAGAGACTGTATGCAACTGTATGTAATCTTTCAATGATCTATTAATTGATGCCACTGCTGCGTACATGAATAAACTATGATATTGGTTTTCTTCACCATTCAAACAACTTGCACTGTTTGGCATAGTTTAAAAAAAAAGATATAATCGGGTGGTAATAGTCACCTTATAGATTACATGAATTAGAGCACACACTTTTAAATTCCACACACTAATTTGTGCTTTGCATGAGATCTACAGAGCATGAACTCTTTTGACATGGTAATAGAGAGAGTATAGACAGGCAAAACCTGCCATATTATTCACTGGTTACCTACTTAGTTCCAAATCTAAGGGTAGGATTTGAGACAAGTCTTCAGAGTGATAGCTAGAGAATTTTGAAGCAATTGCAAAATTCATCTACATTATAAAATTTTAAGATGGCCAAGTGAGTAGGATGCACATAACACAACCTTATAGCTTCAGTTTTTCAGATGTCCAACATACACATTATCTAAGTATTTTTACTTTGATTCACTGTATCACTGAATTATCTAGTGGCTTACCGTCTGTTATGGTGACATCATGAAGATCTAAAATATTATTTGGAAGCTCTTCCAGTAATTTACATTCAGTCATATCTGGCTTTTTCCACAAAGTTTGCTCAAGATCCATATCAATTTCACTGAAAAATGAAAACACTGTACATTAAGTTACATGAAAAAATATGCATTAATTGATGTTCCTCGTATTTCCCATTTAAGTAGCTAAAAATGTAATTAATTAGCTCAATTTCGAAAACTGACTTGCAAGTGAGACCTGACTTAGCACTCATATAGCACAGTGGGAGCAGAGCCCAAATGCGAGAGCAATTTGAAATGCACCTACATATAGTGACATTCTGCCATTGGAGGGCAAAGTGCCATGAATGGAAGGCACAAATGCTACAGTGCATCTGTTTCCCCTCCCTGCTCAAGCAGAAAGTCAGCTTCCTGCTATGCTGGCTTGCACTTGCTGCAGGTGATGGAAATGATGCGATACTCCCTCTTCCTGCAGCCTACGCTGGATTGACCCTGTATACTTTCCATCCTTCTCGGCATGGCACTGTTGTGTGCCATTACAGACAACCATCCGGACTCCCATCACACAAAGCCTTGTGGTCCCTCCTGTTCGCCATGCAAGAACCAAAATGAGATGATCTTATCACTCACCAACTCCTTTTAGCAGACTGCACAGGGTTTTTCCTGCAGCTGACCTCAGCTTTGGTAGCTGGACTTGTTAGTGGCCAGGAATAACTACCCTTGTATTTTGTTTGTGAAAAGCTCTCTGGACAATCCATGAGTACTGAGGAAGAAATACATAAAGCTCTTTAAAAAGATTTAATAGTCAAAAAGAAGACTTCCCTAACTCCCAGGGACCCAGCTGTCCATTTCTGGACTTCCACTCCTGCTGGGACTGAGCTGTAATTTTTACCCCTTTTGCAGGCTGGATAGGAGTATTTTACAAGTTTACTGGCTGCAAGAAAACATTTTGCCTAAATATTTTGCCTGTTCTTCTAAGACCTTTTTCTTTTTTGTTTGACAAGGTCAGTTCTCAGGTAAAGTGTTAGCTTCCCAGCACCACAAATCATAATTTAATGACAGTACGTCCTCCTCAATCTGAAGCTGCTTTCACACTGCCTCTCATTATCCCATCAATGTCTTTTCCTCCAGGCTTGTAGTTTTCTACTTGACCTTTTATAAGTCTTTGGTACAAAACGTGTTTTTTGAATTTCAGGTACAGTCTGTTATCTCTTATCTCTGACTTGTTTCCGTATTGCAGGGACCGACAAAGATTGTAACCAAACCAAAGCGATTACTTGCAATTTGAGGCTTGATCCAATAAGCACTGGCATTAACAGAATGTCTGCAGTGGGTTTGGTTTCAGTGTTTGGCTTGGGTCTCCCTTGATAGCCAGGACATGGGGCACTGCCTATGAGCAGCGGCTCCCAGATTTGCAGCGGTATCAGCCTGCCCTTCCCTTCATTGCAAAGGTGCTCAGACCTGCCTCAGTACCAGGAGTCATGTTGTAGCCTACCTCCATTTGTCTAGAACCAAAGTTTTGATCTTGTTGTCATTGCATGGCATTCTATAGCTTGTGCATCAGATAACGTCAGTCTGGATACTTGTAGCAATGTTTTCTAGCCCTAACCTCTCCACAAAGTTTCAGTTTGATAAAACACTTGCAGCCAGAGTTACAAAGCATGAGATTGCCAATGAGGTTTTAATGAAGTGTTACCTATTGGCTTGACAGCCACATCTTCAGGTTTCACATCCAATGATAATGGTCCATCTTCATAAGTGTCATTCAATAACAGTTTTATCTTGACGCTCAGCACTTCTTGTGTTTCAAGTGATGTGGCCTTTATAATGGCCTTACTGACATAGCTACAAATATAACCCACACATAAACAAGGCTACCATATTAGTAACATTTCATAGTTACACTTTATAATTTTACTGGCTACAAAATTAGAGTAACAGAAAATTATATTGAATTGAATAATTTACATATGTATTTTGTTCACCATAAGTGCAATCCTACAGCAAATGTCACCAAATGCCACTTCATATGTACATTAGTACCTTATCACTTGAAATGCTTTATAAAGTACAAATTACTGGGAATGCAGGTACAAGAACCTATTTTATAGTTTCACAGTAAATACCTCAAAGGTTCCTTAATCATGTTATCTTGGCAAAGGAAAATCTCTGTGACAAGTAAGCATTTTTCAACCATGTTTTAATGTTCAGAGTGAGCTAGTCATAAAACAATGAGGTACTTTAGTACCTCTGTGTCCAAACAGAGGTGGCAGACTCCAAGGCTCCCTGGAAAACAGATTTAACTAACTGCTTTCAGCGTCTCCACTGGATTCCAGCTTTTCTTCTCAAAACAGCTAAGTATGTTTGCTGACTTAAGGAGGTTTGGAAAGACTGTCTCCCTCTTTTGAGTGGCTTCAGACACGGCAGAAAGAACAAACAAGTAGCCAGATCTCAGCTGTGGGTGGATTACCTCAATAGACGTCTAAGTTAACTGAGGGCTAACCTATGAGACTTTGTTAGTACTGGGATGTTTCAAGTGTTTCCAACTCACTCCTGTTTCTACATGGTTGTTCCCCACTCAGCATGGCCTTTGGGGTAACCATTTACAACCCTTTGAAGGTGATGGGAACTCAGCTCCCTCTGCTCTTCTGGCCTGAGGTCAGAAAGCAATTAGGATTTCCTGCAGAAGTGGCGCATGATTCATCCTGGAAGACTTCCTGAGCACTGTCCAGCAATGCAGTTTGCCACTCACTGTTCTGGCCTCAGTGAAGGACATTGCTCCCATTGCTCCAACTCTAATAGTGCAGCACAAACCTCCCAGCTTGCCATGGCAGCACTTCAAGACTCCCCAGATATGGGGTATGAGAGGGAAACCTTGGATGCTCAAATACATTTTCCCAAGTCAAAAATTACTGTGAATCTGACTCCACATGTGTTTTTCTGTTGTAGACAACTAAAGGTTCCCCACTTATTCTGAAACTAAAATAGCCAAGAAGGGGTAGAATGCCTCATCACCCTGTTCATGAGCAGGCTCATGGCAGGAAGCAGGATTTTTGTATTAAATCAGTAGGAACTATGAAAATCTAGTTCATAACCATGGGTCTTACCTTTGTGACATCTGCTTTGCCTTCACCTTCAGTTCGCATAGGACACAAAAAGTTAGAAGCTGGTTAGAATCAACTGGCGAAAGGGTAATTGGAACAGTAGAAACTCCATGTGTTCATTAAAATAGAGTCTATTGGTTTATATGTTGTTAGGACCTGACTATCCAGAGTAGCCTTTGTTTCAGAGTACTTCTGGAGGTACATCAAGACAAAACAGAACCTCACAGTACATGGATGCTGATTCATACAGAAAGCAGAGTAGATCTATATCTAGCACTGCTCAGTGAGTGTGCTCACCAGAAGGCTATTCCAAGGTAGACAGCTTGCAAGCAGTGCTGGATACATCCTGCCTTTCTTTGTCTTACAAACAACATCTCAATATCTATTGAGACACAGTGACTCTCCAGCCCAATTATTTACATGGGGTACATTATATTTAGCACTTTCTACAGAACACTATAGTATCAGCATTTAGACCATGCAACTACTATATCCTCTATGCAAAGATAACAAAAAGTAAGTTTTAAAATCAGAAAATAACAAGTTACATACATGAGCCCTCTTATAGACACTGCTTTGTGGAGAATTAACCCTGCAAGCAAAACAGAATAATTATTTGATATTAATCATATAGATATAACATGCTCTATTCTGCTATCACCTGAAAATATCTTCTGACCGCAACAGGCCAGACCTTGCAGCAGAGAAGTCATCTTGAATTTAGCATAAGTATAACTGCATGAACCTCCAAGAACAAGTGCTGTAACAGATATGCACTCAGACAGAAACCTCTTCCTCTTCCAAAATGGGATGCACAACAGTGGGGCTACAACTCCCATACTGCTCCCCGTGCCACAGGACCATGGCATCTCTGACATGGTCCCACCAGTCCTGTCCTGCACAGCAGAGACAGGAGTGATCCAGTTCAAGATCTATTCCGCAAAGTAGCTTTGAAAGTATATTCTAAGCCTATTCCATCTCCCTACAACATCTTACCTTGAAAGGTCAATTACCTTGAAAGGTCAATTATTCTATAATAAAAGCCTGTACCAGTTTACAAATTGATTGTATCATGTTTCCTGTAATTTAAGTGACCTACTCTTCCTCATGCTTTAAAAATGTTTTCTCTTTTAATTCCTTGGAGATATTTAAGCAACATCATTTCTATATGGGGGATGAAGATTCACAGGTAACCCTCTATTTAGCTGGTCTTTATTTCATTTTCTATTTCTTCTCTTACAGTTTTCAGAATCAGATTCACCTCATGTAAATAGTGCCATATGTTATCGTATTGTTGTCGTTTGCAAAGCAAGCAGTAATTGCAGACGTCAAAGAAGAAAGTAGGAAGACAGAATATCCATAAAATGATAAAACTCTAAGTCTGTATAAGTGACACTTTTATGAATCTAACTATTGCTAAATATCCCTCTTAGTTGCTCACAGTTTGGATATAAATACAGATGGATTGGGTTGAAAGGTACAAAATAGAAGTCGTACGCAAAATACAATTGTTTCTGAGCAGGATTTTGGAACTGTAATATCCTTTCATTACATGCTACCATGATAAGAACCAGTGTGCCTACTTATCCAACCTAGACAGCCCACAGGGGTCTGTGACTCTCATTCTGTGAATGGATGTGACCCCCAACACTCTTTGCACTCACTTGCCATCGTTGAAACAGGGATTCAGCAGTACTAATGCGAACTCTGCAGGTACCAGCACTCTGCCCTCCTTTCTGTCTCCCGCAGGTACCAATTTCTGCACATTTTGAATTGCCATGGTTGCATACAAGATACATCAGCCCACATGACTCATTGCTCACATACTGCAGAGGCAGCAAAGGTTTCATCTTCATCATGAGCCAATTTATATGGCCAAAGATGAGTTCTCAGGTTGGCAGCAGATATTTGCCTTGTATTAAGCAGGATATATATTTTCAGGTGAAGTGAGCCCAGCAAAAAAAATGTGGGTGTTCCAAATGATCACAGTTGTATAGATCTAGGAGACCAGTTCACATCATTGTCACAGGACTGGTCATATGTGAAAAGGGTATTTGGAACACAACTGCTATTTCTCTCAAAGGACATAGGGTCAAGGTGATACCACTCTAAAGCCAGAGTCTTACCTGACTTTAAAGTTTGTCACAACAAACTCTTCTCCAGCGAATATGATACTAAACTGGAAAGAAAATGACAACGTTTTTATTAACTTCATTTATCAATGCTTTATCTAGACCTGCTTGTAAATTTAAAACTGTCATCAGAATTCTAAATCCCAACAAAAAGGGCTAAAAATATTTGCAAAATGTCAACACTTTTCCCTTCTTTCTGAATTTAATTTTATCCTGTTAAAAATGCGTTGGATAACATGGTTATGAAACGCCACAATATTATTACATGATACTTATTTCTGTGTTGTCCCATAAGTTTGCATGCTGTACCAGCTGTCCTCATCATCTGATACTTTCTAGAAATAAATAAGAATGAGAAAAGAAAGCTACTCACCCAGTTTTCTGCAAGCTTCCTTGCATCATAGTAATCAGGAGCTCTCTCAGTTTTGTAGAAAAGAGAAAAGTTCATGTCAACGTTATAGAAGCTGACTGTAATAAGAGAACAGAAGTAAGATGCATCCTGTAGCTTGTACAGAAGGGTACCTGCACTGTCTCCTCATCTCTCCCTTTAGCCATAGTTGTGTTTCCCATTCCCAACATCATGGAGGCTCTTTGGGAAATCCCGCCCTCCAAGTGTCTAAGTCTAGATTACTACTGCATTGCTAGAAATTTAAAGAGTCTAAGGGCCCAAAATCATGGTCATCTTATCACAGTTTAACAAGCAAAGGCACTTCAGCTGAGCTGTGGTTAATACTTGAAGATGCACTAACTTTGCTTTTACTGTGTGCTAAGAATGCATAAGAAGAGATAGGAGGATCTGCTGATGTACAACATCTTGCTAAGCAGCAATAGCTTAAACATGTGACCAAATCTTAAGTTGTCATGTGTATGGTGTCAGTCAGTGTCAGTGATGATCACGTCAGCATTTAAAACAGTCTCGTTCAGAAAGGCACTTACGTGGAACGGCAACATTGACACTATTGGTCGGAGATAACGGCAGCGGCGTAGGAACCGCTGTTGATGATGCTTCACTTGAGCCTGCTGAAACAAATATTGAAAGGCCTAAGAATCCACAGTGGCACAAAGTGCAAGAATGAACATAGTTCACAGGAGAGAGACAGACCTTCAGCAAAGGTCATTGTCACAAAGAACTATTGCTGTTCCACAGACCTCTGCAGAGTGAAGGCAAAGGGGGAAAATACACCTGTGCATGTTTGTTTGCTTTTTTAATTTCTCCATTGCTTATGTTGACAAGCAGTTATCTCTCTGTTCCCTTCTTGTCTGTACAATCTGTGCCATCCTTCAGGAAAAGCCATTTGTCAAGCACAGAATGCTAACGGGCTAACCTACAGTAACGAAACTGAAACGAACATTGACATTCATGGACTCTTATTTAATGATAACCTGGCATAAGGATTCCCATTATAAATGCCAGCCATCCTGCCTGGCATTTTCAAAGTAAAGAATTCTGAGAATTTGTTCTTAGTTAATTTTCCTTGAAGTGAATCACCTTGTCAAACCAGATATGATTTTTGGATTTCACATGCAATCTGCCACATCATTAGGCAGACAGGGACAAAACAGGTGATGCTTGCTCACATGTACTACAGAAAATCGCAATGAACCGAATCATCGTATAACATTACAGGCCTTGGTGATGAAAGAAAAGCATGATCACAACATTTTGCTCTAGAGATACAGTTTCCTTGCTATGCCGGTGATTTTGTTTTTCCTTCGCTCACATGACTGTCAAAGGCTTGACAGTCTAGCTCTAAGAGAAATAAACTTAACACTTGAATACAAAGCCAAATATCTATGAATAAGGAGTGTGTTCGGAAATAAGTAGAATAAGGCCATGCTTCATCAAACATTGTTTTCTCTACCGGAGTTCAAGGTAAGACAAATCACCCATGCTTAAAATAGTAACAGCCCATCTCTGACCCATTTAAATCAACAGCAACACATCCATGGACAATAGGAAACAGGGTCTGTAAACACCTTAAAGCAGTAGTCATCTGCTTTTTATCCTATATAGCTTCCAATTATTCTGTGAAGTTGAAAGGACACCTGAAGTCAAAACACCCTTCTGAAGAGGCACAATACACAAGCCATCTTTTCCCATGGTCCTTGATGGATCTTAGATTATAACTTGGATAGCTCTTCTCTTTACTCGGGCCTTTTCCTTCCAAGATAGCACTAACGTGTTGGAAATAGGAGAATTAGTTCTACTCTGCTTTGCTCTTCCACTAAAATGTGAGCAACTCCAGGAGCAAGCTGTCACATTGCCATTTCAAATCAGCAGCTTGCAGTAGGTCAGAAACCTGACCTGACATAATGGCTATCTGCTGATTCTTGATTTGGAAAAGATCCGCAGACTTAAATCATAGAGCTGCAAGACAGACCTAGATATTCAATATACAGACCTGCTACTGATAGCCACTAACACTGTTTGACATACACATGAATATGCAGAAAACAAGAAACCAGAAATATGTACTAAACTAAAAACAAAACCCTAGAGACAAAGGAAAATAATTCCTCTAAAGAAAACACAAGGACCTGAAACTGAAGATCTGTGCTTTGTCCTCCAGCACCCCCGTGCACCTATCCCTCCCCAACCCCACAGCACACACTCCCGTGAGAACACAGAGTAAAACACCGAGCACCTGACCCCCGCTGCTGCAGACAGCCTGATACTCCAGCATCCCCCCTGACTTTAATCCCACGGCTTAAACTTCTAGTGGAAACCTGGATACCATCCCATGATATGAAGCTGCAGACATGGGCTCTCCGAGCCCCGGTATGACACTACAAATAATTAGTCCCTGACTACAAGCTGTCAGAAACAGTGGAAGAAAATGAGTGTCTTGTTACAAGCTCTTGTAAGAACTCCTGTCAGATAGGAAGTGCGATGAGAATGCAGAAGGGCCAGTGCTGTGCAGACATGCACTATCATTGGAATAAATTCTTTTTTCTTTCCTTATAGGAATACAGACATGATATTATGTTATGATTTATCAAGTCATAAGCCAAACTATTTGTAAACCTAGGGTTCTACTTGTCCTCCTGACTATTGCAGTGCTGTAGATTCTCTCCAGATAGGAGTCTGCATACAGTCGTGTGATTGCAGGCTCTGTTCTGTTCTTGTTATTACTAGCGTAATGTTTCAAAAAACATTGCCTTAGGGGTGGTGTATGATATCACCCAGTGTCAGCCAAGATGAATCAGAAAAATCTGCTACGAAAAAACCCACAGAAATGGCCAAAAACAAAACCCAAACCCATTCTAATCAGGAACATAACTCGCAAAGCAGTTTTCATCTCCTGACAAATGAAGCATAATGACAACTTCACAGATTCAAATTTCTTTCTTTCTCTCTTTCTCATTATCACCTGAAGAAAAAAAAAATCTGTTTATTCTCACATGTCAAGGATCATTACCAGCAGACAGGTGTGGGACTAGCCACCTGCGTCCTGTAACTTCATTTGCTTTAATTAACATGCATGTAATTCCTTTCACGAAATGAGGGCTAAGGAGTGATGACAGACAGATCCAAAGCTAGAAGAACACTGTACCACAAACACCTTTAAAGTCCCAGTTCTGGATTTTTATTTGATATAAATGGCTTTTTTGGCATCCTGCAAATATGCTTGGTTTCCAGTAGACAAAGCAGTAAAAATTAGATGAACTAATAAATGAACTTTAATAAATATATTTTTGTATTACTAGCAGTCATTTTCATACATTGTATATTCATCCCTCTCCCAGATTATTTAAAATTAAGAAGAAAATTAGAAATTAGTGTGTGGGTGAGGTAGGGGGAGGAAGAGATGAAGACTGAGTCAGAGGATGAGAACGCGTACTTTTACTTCTACACTTCTAGCAAAGGCCCAGCTGCGCTGGAAAAGTAAAGGATCATCTTCAAGAACTATAGGAAAAAAGCAAAGAAGGCAGAACAATAACTTTATTCCTTCTAGCAAGCAAAGTCAGTGCAATTGCAACGATAATCATATCACTTACAAAAAGTCAACACACCTTCTTAAAGTTACTTCCTTCTATATTCATATGAGCAGTTTCATTTACTTTGCCTAAATGAGCCCTGGCTTTCCAAAATTAACATAAGATTTCCAAAACAAAGCAGGCTGTACAACTTCCCAGCACAATTGCATAAACTGTCTACTGTTAAGGTGAACCAAGCCCTGCAAACTGAAGCAATGCCCAGGTATATAAATAGAGTATATAAAAGTGAGAAACAAACCTTGCAGCTAGTAATTGTCATAGGGCATAAGTAACGATTTGAGTCGTGTCATTAGCATTGAAATGGCACTTCACTAAGACATTTTATTACATAGCAACACTCTGGTACAACTATTTCTTATACATGTGCTTCAGACATTCTGACATAGACTCAGTACGTATGGCCCCATATGGACAATGAATACAAACTAGTGCCAAGTGCAGCTTCCCCTAGAAGACAGAAATCTTGGTATGTATTTTATCACTCAATACTGGTTGTACCACTCACTGTTATCCCTATCTAGTATATCACCAGTTTGTCTCTGTGCAATAGGTAGCTCATGATTTTCAGTTAATTAAAGCAGTAGATTTATAGTGGAAGCAAAGGTCTTGTCAAGAGCTGACACAAGACAGATTCTCATACATGATTGAATTTTATGAACATCTTTATAACTAGGACCTCACAATAGTCATCTAAGTTATTGCTCTTGGGAAAAAGTCAGATTCCAGCAGCCCTTGTCCTCATGTGAAACACTTACCCAGCGGTTCATGGTACCATAGGCAAGACTAGCCTCGGTGCCTTGTAGCTTAGTTCATCTCTTGCAAGACATGCTGCTATTTCCCCTTGCTGATACCCTTCGAACACTTGGGCCAATATTTTCCAGACTGAATGTCCCATTCAGACTGCATTGGAGAATTCTAACTGGAGGAAATCACTTGGTTCTTGCAGACCACTTTAGAGGAAAACAACGCTTTGTCCACTGAAAGCCTCTCTAATGTACTTTGGCTCACTAAAAATCTGCTAAAATTCATCTAAGTTACCTTTTTGAAAAATCAAAGTCCAGGAACACTGAGGGGAGCCTTTGATTTTAGGTGCTACACTCCCTGAAGTTTTCATCAGCAAACATGACTAAGCCTCTCACAACTCCTTGCCAAATCAAGCACACACCTTTCCCACAGTGTGAATGGGCCCAAGGGCAAAGGCAACAATGGTGTTAATTGGAAAAGGGAAGAGGACTAAGCCTTCCTCCTCTCTCCTCATCACATCATGGTCCCCCAGTCAGTGCAATGAGTGAGGAAATAGCTCAGACAACAGGCAGTACAGAAACAGGACTGCCTGGATAAAGGCAATGGGGCAAGGAGCCAAGAGACAGATGGGAAAATTGTGATTTACAGCAGTTGTTATTCGTGCCTCTTTTCTTTGCTGCAGAGCAAAGGGGTATGTAATGAGAGAGGTGAGGGAAATCCTTCTGAGCAAATGTTCCAGAAGCAGTCATTTGTTTCCTGTTGCTCTTCTCATTTCCTTGGACCCAGTTCAATGTAACCTGCAGCAGGAGATGCAAAAGTGCACAGGGAGCTGAGGTGAGCCTGCAGGTGCTGCACTTGATAGAGAAGCACTGTCTGATGGAAAGCTCCTTGGATTCTCAAACTGGGCACCAAAACTGAGCAATTACTTCTGACTGTGCCTCTGCTCTCCCTGTGAAACCGTCACCTTACAGAGGACTAGTAAAGATGCATACGCTGTTATTGTGGAGTACCTAAATATGGCATGTCATTAGCTTTACATAAATTAGTCAGTCAGTCTTTAGCTTTATGTAAATTAGTCAGTCAAGTAGCCAATCTCAGAGCTCTGTTTTAATACTGTGTAATTTAAATGCTGTTCAGTACATACAGACATCAGGATTGAATGGTGAGATAACAACAAACACTGCAAAGAGTGTTTTTCAATGAAGCAATGTCGATCTAGGGCACAGAACAGACCAGAGTCTTGTGACTACTATCTCTAATGAATGGCTTTAGTTAAACATCATTAAACATATTGGAAGAAGGTTTCTGAGTCTGACCTACCTCACTCATTGCCAGGCCAGCTGAGTAGCAGGTTGGTACCCCAGCAAGAAGGTTCATCTACATCACGCCACCTGCCAGCCACCTCCTCGAAGCAGTTCTGGTGGCAGAGCCTGGCTCTGCCAGCTTTCCCCCATCCACAAGCTCTATATCTGCTTCAAGAAGAGCTTGTGTGGTGTGAGTAGGCAATGTCATATTTGTGGCTAGCCCGGCGCACTCCTGGTCTCACATACACAGCAGTAATTCTGAGGATATTAGACAATTCCTACTTGCTGTCCTGAGCCTTGGAGGGTTCCCCACTCCCTATGTGCATGATCCCCAGCAATGCACAAACCCCAAGCAGAGAAAATATTGCAGAGACTCACCACAGCGGAGGTGATGGTCAGCGACTGGAACGATGCTGCTGAAGTCCCAGTACTCTTCCTTCCAGCTGACAATATTGCCCATGGCACACTCCAGCAGCTCTTCCTGACGCATCACATGGTCCCACATTTGGAAGTAGTACAAGCTGCCAATGAAGCTGTTGCTTACTCGTACAATAAAGCCATCCTTTCTTTTATGCAGATGACCCAGCACCAGGCTTCCATTGGGTTTCAGGCACTCAGTGGTGTCTATGGTTTCATTATGCACAAGATTACCATTACAGTAGACCTCCAGCAGTTGTTTTCTGGTGTCCCACAAGCAGCACACGCTATACCATGTGAAAAGGGCTAAATCAATCTCAATATCTCGACTGGTGCCAAAAAGATACACTCTCAACTGCTTGTTTTCTCCAGAGAGTCCAAGCTCTATGTCATTTATGTCAGTGGAGGTGTTGTTAGTGTCATAGGAAAATGCTGCCCAAGACCTTGAGTTGGTCGTCCGATTTAGATCAATGCACACAGTGAACTGACATAGCTGAGGGATGCTGTATTTGATCAGAGACACATACTTATCAGTCCTTCCCAGTAAATACAGTATTTCTCCATGCAGAGAATATGCTTCTGTAAGAAAAAAAAAAAAAGTGTTAGGAAAGAGGGTAAAGAAGGAAAATGAAGTGTCACTTTCAAAGAAAAAGCTGCAATATGACCTCATTCAGGTACTTCCCTGAAAGACAATTAAAAAATAAATAAATTAAAAGTTTCTTCTATTTCTGGTTTCTGCTGCCTTTGAAATTTAATTATGAGACCACCTACACCGCCAGTAAAGAGAAGATGAGTTTAATTCTGCAAAGAAAATGTTGAACTCCTCAAGACCTGCCAAATAGGAACCAATACAGAATTCAAGTCTAGCGTCCACATAGTCCAATATCTGTATGGGTGTTCAGTATAAAGGTCTTGGTTTGGCACACTCTGAGAAAAGAGATGTTTGCAGGTTTGGTTCCCAGGAAACACAACAGACCCCTGACCTTCAGCGTTTAGATTAGAGTTTCTGCTAATAATAAAAATAATAAGGACGGTCCTTTTCTCAGGCTCTAAATAGTAGGTTTGGGCAGCTTTTTTCTTGCTTATTTTTAATTATCTCATTATACCTTTACAACCTACTTATAAAGATTTTGCGGACAGATGCCAGAACCTCCCTGAGTAATACCAACCACAGCCCCAACTCACAGCGAGTAACTTGTCTGCGTGTGGCCCCACTGCAGCTGTAGCAATGCAGCTCTGACTGCAGAGTAGCAGAGCAGTAGCTGCAATGGCCATAAACCAGCCATCAGAGATCCCTGGGGCAGCCTGGCAGGGGCACTAGCAAGCTGTGGAGGGTCTTTCGCTCTGCTTCTCCGGGTTTTGTGTTTCACATTAAGTGTCTGTTGTTCATCTGGACAGGATGCAACCCAGTGTAATGCTGAGATGCATATCTCCGTTCTTGTTCTCTGGATTTGCCATGGTGACATACTCAGAGAGTCCCACTGCCAGCCACGACAAGGTCTTTTCAGCAGGTGTGAATCTCTGTGAACCTGCACAAAGCCACAGAGCAGTACCTGTCCATAGGCAACATGTTCACACAGCAGCACACAGTCATCTCTCCTAAGAGAAGGCAGGAGCCAAAGTTTCCACCAGCTCCAGCTCCACCCCAGCCAAGTATTTTTTTAATGGGGTCAGGTGGGCCCACGTACACCATCAGGATGGTGAGATTTAATCAGACTCAATTTGTAACCCAGGCCACTCCTGTACAGGAGATCTGCATCTTTAACTTGTCATTATGCTCACATGTGTGCGTGTGCTTCACTAATTTGGGATGTATTTCTTCTAGATAAGAACTGCTATTATGTTGAGTCTTTTATAACCATATCTAGGGGCTGTTTTTACAGCATTTTCCTCAAATGAACTGAAGTCATTCCAAAACCTGATTGCCTGCCATGCAAATCAGGTATTATAAATCCCTGAAGTCTAACCTGACCAATAAATCCCCAGAGACTATTTGCACTTCTAATAAAGGTTATGCATGTCCCAGACTGCAAAAGTAGCTGATGTTTCTCCCCACCTGCTTCACATGCTTCCAATTGGAGGCAAGTAGAAAACAATCCATACAGAGAGTCTAATCATCTGTAGCTGATTAGAAGTTGTGCATTGGTGTCGTAGTGTAATCTTGTGCCCTTGAAGCATAAAGAGAATATTTCTCTTTGCACATAATAACACTCGGCTGTCTTTCATGTCTGCCTGACCTCTAAAATCAGCTCCACTGAACACACCAGCATGCTGTGGAGCATGCGCCCGCATCGTGGTCTCGCTTCCCCAACTGCAACTCCACTAAGACCAGGCCAAGAATACTTATACTTAGATAATGTGTATGTTGGACATCTGAAAAACTTGTTTGCACCCAAGAAAATTATTTTCACCTTGAGTGGGAGTATGTAGGATTTGGAACATCCTCCCACTGGAAACCCCGGGTGGGATGGGAATTTAGCTCTTCTCCACCAACATACCAGCCTCTGCTTTAGTGGAAGCAAGCCCTGGTACATGAACTCACCTGGCACATTGCCAGTGCTGGGACCATAGGAGGAGATCCGTGGTGCTGCTTTAGGGGATGCAGAAAGGTGGATGTAGCTACTCAATCACAGCTCAAGGAGTGAGTAATACATTAGAGCACAAGAAAACACAGCAGCCACCTTCAGCTGTACTTTCCAGCAGCTGCAGGGCCCAAAAGGGTAAGAAGCCAGGTCCCATGGGTTTGTCCAGGAGAAGAGAATCACTATGGGATGTATGGCTGGCAGAGCTGGCTCCCATCCCACGACTGACCAGGGCATCACTGCACCCTAGCAGAGACAGGCTGACAGATCAGCCTTCCACTGTCTTACAGCACCCACATTAGGAGCCTCTAGCCAAAGCTGAGAAAAAGTGGGTACATTTGGCAAGACCAAAGCAGTAATTCAGTCTTTTAATCACGGAGGCTTTACTTGCAAAGAGCTCGTTTTTCCAACTGCACCGTGTGCTGGAAGTGACCCCAGTGCAACAGGATGCATTTTAGAAATATGAATTATCTCTGTGTTCTGAATTATTCTCAAAGAAAAGTCAAAGAAAGAAGTACAAAAAACAACACAGAACTAATTATTGTTTTTTGGAGATCTCTGGTGGAATGAAAGGGTGTTGAGTGTGTTTGTGAAGCACAGCTTACAGTGGTTGACTCAGTGCCTGATTTGTTACCGGGGAATTTGGTTCTGCCACTAGCTTTGTGCATTTCCCAGAACACCATGAAACAAGTAAATGCACAGTTCTTATTTTACAGTGATCATAGTAAAAGTAGGGGAAAAAAAAAAAAAGAAAACATACAGAAAAGCAGGAAGACACCCAGGAACGAAACAAGTGAATAATGGCAAAACCTAGAGGCTTTTTACCTCCAAACATGGACAAACCTTGTGATGCAACAGAAACCTGACATTTCACTTGTTTTCATATTTTCTCATTTGCACTGACTCATCTGCGGCCCAGACTGAACCAGAAGAGGGTGTTGTATCATGCCCAGACCTGTAGGTCTGCAGGCCAGCATATGCTTAGGGATGCATGATAGGCAAGGACCCCAGCCCCACCTGCAGTGAGCAGGGAGGGGTCCAGAGCAAGAGTAACTGTTGCACTGGGGTGGAACAAGAGAAAAACGGTCTTCTATATATATACTGTATTTGCACAAATCAGGAGACCAGCAGACACCCCCTGGGCTGTGGGGTATGCGCTGAGCCTGCTGGCAGCAATGGGCACCTGACAGCACCATCCCTATGGCTAATCCCGAGGCGAATTACCTGTGAGAAGGAAAAGTCCAGCAGCAACCATCAAGATGCAAAAAGCCTTGTCAGAAGAGGGCTGTCCAGGTCCACACATGAACCTCTTCATTCTTTAGGCATGTTCTGAAAGAAAGATGTCAACACTCACTCACTCACTCACCACATGCTTGGCTGAGAAATTCAGTCTGCTTTCTGCAGGTTGCTGAAATGGCATTTGCAGCATATGAGCCCAGGAGGCCTCACTCCCCATGACCGAGCTGAGTCATTAGATGAGTAGTCTCTGTGAAGGTCACAGCTATACAAACCCTCTGGTTTCTGCTGGTTTCTAAGAGAGATGAGGTCTAGGTGATCACGCTGTCTGTGCATGTTTTGTCTATCCGTCACACCTCTGCAAACCTGTCAGCTCTTTTCAACCTGCTCTGACACAGGAGTCAATGTCTGAAGTGGTGAAGTTCCTACAAGCGTGGGGAAAACAGGAAGAGAAAACCCTGCCAGCAAGGTAAAGCCTAAAGTACTCGCCCACTGCTCCATGCCACAGACTCTCGTGTGATGGGAGACTGGAGGGCAGCAGCCAGGGCAAGAAGCACGAGGAGAGTCAGGACACCAGGCTGCTCACAGACAGCGCAGTCAGACAAAGCGTTCTTTCTCACTGTTGGTCTCTGTCTGCAAACAAGCTTTCATCAGCTTAATTAAGCCCTGGGAACACACTTGTAATTGGGGAAAAGCTTGTTGCAGGGTATAAACAAACATTGAACACTTAAAGCAAAATCAAAAGATGCCTCTCTAAACTAGAAGAAGTTTGTCCTGTTTTGTGCTTCAGTTTGACTGAAGTCAAAGACGACTGTAGTTAAACCAGAGCAAGCGACTGGACTAACAGCCTAGATTCCCGAGCATCCCGCAGTCAGTGCTGGCATCCTGCACACTCCCCCGTGGTGGTGTGCTTTCTCTGCTCACTTCACCGGGGTCAGATGCAAGGGCTTGTCTTTGTTTAGGACTACACCGAATTTTCAACTTATATGTATATAAAATGGCAGTAACGGAAGGACGAGGTCCTCAGATTGTCTAAATTGACCAAGCCCCATTCAGTGAAGCCACCTGGCTTAACATCAAATGCAGCCCTTGCCTGCGGCTTTCCACTAGGGGTTACTACAATCTGACCACTGGCAAAATGGAAATTGTTCCTTTGTGTCCAGACGTGCAAAATAAACTTTAGAAAATCATTAAAAAAAACCCTGAGTTAATAACAACTTTCTGAATTTCCTTTTAAAACTGCACTTTACAATACTTACAGAAAGTTAGGAAATTTCATCCAGCTTTCCATTTACTGCTGTGACAGCAACTTTTGCAATAACATTTAAGAAATAAATCATTATGCTCCCAGCCTGTGGTAACTAAACAGAAGTTCCTACATATTTCAAGTGATTCATACTTTCTCCTGAAAACATCATAGTCTTCAAAAGGTGCTGCTCAAATACTCACCTCCCCGTGTAGCACAGAAATCAAGGTAGATTTTTGCCAAGTGCTCCACACTGATTCTTCCAGCAGATGCCAAAACACAGATGAAAAGAAATACGAAGAGAAAATCAGGTGGGATGTTGTGATGTTTTCAGTGGGTCAGGCAATGAAAAGCAAGTGATTTCCATCCTGAAACTGCTTTTCTTAGGTACTGGAAAACCTGCTGTGACAACAAATCTCTCCTCCCAACCTTCTCCTTTATTACTCCAGCAATGATTTGTTGACTTTTGCAATAACATTTAAGAAACAAATCATTATGCTTCCATAATGTGGTACGTCACAGGCTGTATTAAGTTTTGTCCAGAGCAAAGTCCAGAACATGTAGCATTATAAAAAAAAACACAAATTAGAAAGAAACAGCTGAAGTGTTCCTCTTGCTCCTGATTCAAAAGTGGCTGCAGTAAAGAGCATTAGTTTTAATTTCCCCACAACAGCTGTCTAGCCCCTATTTGTATTGGGTAACACTGTAATGTAAAGATCAACTTAAACACTGCTTGCTACTGAGAAAGATTTAGTGAGTTGAGACCAAGGAGTGAGAGGTACCGGGAAAGGACAGTCCCGCGTGGCTGTCACTTCGGCTAGCTGGAGGTTGTCTTGAATTTGGGGAGTTAGCTCTGGAGGAAGAAAATGGTTTGCACAGGACGCTGGAGGGCTTGCTCCTGTCTCCTGCAGCAGTGTGTGTGATCTTAAGTGTTTTGGCAGTGGCTCCCAGCAGTTCAGCTCCCTAACTGGATCTAGGTAGGGAGCTGAGAGGAACCGGACAGATCCTGAACCTCACAAGGCTTCATAACACTGCAGTTTGTCCTTCTCCTCCAGACACTCTGGTCTCTAAACAGGATGGAAGTGTCCCTCTCTTTCACTCTCCTAAATAATCTAGTCCTCCGTCTTCACCTTTTCCCTGACAATCCTGTCTCCTCCTCTCGTCTACCCTGTATAAGCACCCCAGCCTCCAGGTTTCTCCCCTAAAGACCGCTATAGCACCATGCAGGCAAACTGCCCCATGCCCCAGGGACTCCCCTTCTGCCTTGCCTTCTTCCTGCACACCAGCACATACCTGCTCATGGTCAGCAGCTGCTGCAGAGCACCCACACACCTTTATCCACCAGCCTCAGTGGGAGGTTTTGCTCTGTTTCTCCTATGGGCAGAGCATAATTACTGAAATTGCTAGGAATGCACTGCTTGCCTCTTCAAATCCGCACTGCAAGTGTATTTGTTCCAAGTATTCGCAGAAACTCTTGCATGGAAAGCCTTTCTTCAAGCATGGGACAGAATAGGATTTTTCAAGGGTGGGTGCTTTAGAAATCGTCCTCTTTCTGTACCTGTTAAACCAGGATTATGGCATCATGGTATGGAAGGAGTTCTTACTGTAACCCCAGAGCAATGATTGAGAATGCCTAGCTGTCCCCTTTCTCCATTTCCTCCATCTTCTTCTGTTTTCCTGTTTCTCAGTTTATTCAGCGTTTTTAATTATTCAACACAAGTTGTTTATCAACTTTGCTAGAGATAATTGCAAAGGGTCTGGAAAATCCATGTCAGGGCACTTCCTCTTTAACACTAAGCCACAGGCAAAGCCTCATCTCATAACCAGCATCCTGCATCCATTTCTGGTCAAAACTGTCCTGCGAAGCTTTAGAAGAGGACACTTTGGACTGAGAGCAGAAAAAATGCTCTGTGATTGAGGAGTACAATGACAAGAACAGAGGAAGAAAATGGCCATGAACACAGAACACATTCAGACTCACTGGGGCCCATTCAGATAAAAAGAAATTTTGCTTTACTTTGGATGTGTGAAGATTTTTGCCAGGAGGTTGCTATGGTGACTTTTCAGCTCTCCCAAACCTCTGCTTACTGTAATTACATCTCAAAGCTGGGAATCTTTGATTCTTTGGACGAAGACTGTGGGTGGCTGACTCTTCAGGATGTTTTTCAACCAGCCATATTTATTATAAAGCAAAACAAGAAGATTCGTATCCTTGTGCCTTTAACAGCTGCTTACAGTTCCTGTTAAACCTTCTGGCTTCATTGGCTGTCTTCCTCCTCAGACCTTCTTGAATAATTTTTAACTAAAAGGCTTCCCTTTCAGAATACCTCAGTCCTGCACTATGCATCAGCTACGGTTGTTTAGACGATGTTTAGCCCCCAGCTGGACTGAGCTTTCTTTACACCACCGGACATTTACATTTGGTCCTTAAACTAAAATATGCATACTGACAGAGTGTTTTTGCATTTCCTCAGCTTTTGTTATTTACTTCAGCTGTCACGGACTGAATGCTGAAAGCACAGAGGCTGTGCAAATATCCTCCGTATTTTCCCATCAATAGACCTCCCCAGTTTCCCACAGTTCCCCTGGGATAATGCACCATTAAACATGAGTTAAGGCCAAAAATATATATAATCAGCTTAGCCACACACCGTGTTCAGTCCTGGGCCACAGATCTCCCTGTGCTGGTGATGGGGCTCTGGTGTGGGTACAGAAGCAGCTCAGCACCGTGCTGGATGGGGTTTGTTCACAGGGCAGTGGCTGGCTGGGGCTGACCTCTGGACACTGTCCTTCAGCGTATGGCAACAGCAGAAATATGGGCTGTAAATAACTTGCTTGATCATAAACCGCAATCCTTCAAATTTTATTGTGAAAGATTAGATTAGTTCACTAAATAAGGGTGGGAAGGAAAAGATTAGCAGTGCGGTAATCTCTTTCAAAAACTCTGAAGGATGAAAATATTACTGTTGGTTTTGGTTTTGGTTTTTTTCAGAGACAGCTAACAGCTACTCTGTGCAACCTGCTAGGATAAAATTCATTTTAACACAAAAACAATTTTTTTCATCCTTTTTCATTTCAAAACTATGAGAAAAGCTTTTTGACCATGATTTATTGAATCTTGTAGTAGGTATGTTAGAAATCTGGGTAAAATCCTTATGAAGTTCTAGGCATTCAAGAAGTACAACTTTAAGAATACAACCAAACCTTCAGAGTTATTCAGGTCCTTTGCCACAGGCTCATTCTAGAATGACATATATTTTTGATTCTGTCAAAATATCCCAAGCAGGTACTTCTAGAAGGAAAATTTTCACATTTTCTACATTCATTTTTAATTTTTTTAAAATTATACTTTTAAAATTCAAATTGGAGCAATTATTTTGTGACCCAAAAAAATGTGTTCTGAAACATGTTTTTCTTTTTCTTTCTTGGTTATGTTTCCATACAAAAAATAGGACAATTTTTAATGAAGTGAAAATCCTGCTCCCGCCAGAGCAGTTATCAGTGAAAGAAACTAGCTGTCAGCGAACATTTTGCACCTTGTTTATTGCAGTCTCCTATGCCATCACCTCACATTGCCTTTCTACATGGCAGAAGCACTGGATGAACTTCCAGAAGAACATGACATTCAACAGGACCACTGCCCCTTTCTTTTACTGCCACTTTGACACAGCTCTACTGTTTCGGCAGAGTTCCCTGAGCAAGGTCTTTTGAATGTGCATCTGTGCATCTCCCACTGGGCAAAATATGCCCCAGGTGTTTATCTGCTTGCATCCAGCTCATTGCATGCAATTGCTAACATGCTACAATCACTTTACTCGCCAGGTGTTACAGCTGGAGCGCTGGGCACAGCTACTTACACTGAGAGATGCCTCGTGAGATTCCTGACGGCTCCCTGTCAGCCAGAGCGGCTCAGCCCTGGCCTTTCACCTGCCATAAATGCTGCATTAGCACAAGGATCAAGCCTCACCAGCGTTTCTTCCAGCGAATTAAACAGAGAAGCTTCTACATGACCCATGAAGCTCTCAGCAGCACCTACCAGGCGGCTCATTGATCCAGTCCCCTGCTATTGCTATTACAACCATAACACATAATCTCTTAATGCTGGGATGGAAAAAGCCACTTCCATGCAACACACCTATGCTCCACTCCCTACCTTAATGGCCCTGGAGTGACTGCAGTGTGGAGGCTTACACAAATTGCAATGTTAATCTCATAGCTGATTTTAGTAGTAGTACCGCCTCTTAGCCCTCTGGAGTTACGGATTATGAAAATTGCCTTGAGAGTCATTTGACATGATGAGACCTTGGAACAGGACCAGTATGGCTAGTGATTAATATTGTGTCAGATTCGCCTTGTGGGACATTTAAGCAATGAAAGAGAAGGAAAGCTGAGGTAGATGTGAGTAGCTGTGGTGGGATTTTAAACGAGGGAGAGAGAGATCTGTAGCAAAATTTACATGAAATGAAAAAAAAACATTCTAGAAATGATCTGTAAACCATCACGTAGCATGACTGAAGACACCTGATCTGCTCTGAAAGCAGCAACTCAGATGCTCTGCTCTGCACAAGCTAATTTATGACACTTGGAAAACCTGTGCACAACCAAAAGACTAGCGTGAGTCCCTAACAGGGACTCAAATCCCCTGCTTGTCACAGCAGTCTGCGACACCCTAAGGTGCCTGATTGCATTTAGCTGCCATCCACGAAGCCACCTTTGCCTTAGCTGCCCCCCTGCCCACCCAGTAAAGGGGATGCTGCAGACACGTGCACAGACTGGCCTTGGAAGCAGACCATAGGGCACAGGGCTTTGGGCTTGGTGAGGTGGAGGGGACGTTCCTCACTTTCCCTGGCTTCTTCAGTTTTCCCCACTGGAATCTCAATTCCAGCCCCCGCCTACCAGGCGGTAAGGAGAAGCAGTGATCCTTTCTGCTGCAAAAGTAACTTAATTAAATACATCCCAAGATGCTTTTTACCTGCAGAACTCCGTGACTTTGAACTTTGGCTTGAGAAACATGACCAGTGAGTCCTTAGGCTAATGGTTCAGCCTCATTAGACCTCCTAGCAGGTGAGCACAGCAAAGATATACAGCACAGAGCAGAAGTACCCACAGTCACATACCGTAATGGTTATGCAGGTAAGCTACTGATGCAGCTTTCCTTTTATATGGTATTTTTGACACACAGGAGGAAATATTTTTATGGAATTGCACTTGTATTTTATTCTGAGCAACTTGTCCTTCCTTTGTCAAAGCAGTAACCATGTTACAGCCACAACAAGGCACACAAGACCCTAACTGCACTGGGTGAAATCCTGACTCTATCAAAGAGGTGACAAACATCCATTGACTTCAGTGGGGACCCAGTTTACTCACCCCACAGAGCTGAACTCTGGCGGATTGATACATGCAGATGTTCACATACTACGGGCTGACTTGGGACCACTGGATGTCACTGTTGTCCCATGCAAGTTCTGCTGGTGGGCCTTTTCCTGGGCACACAGCAGGTGGCTCTTGCAAAGAAAATGCTGTCATTGAAGCAAGAGTAAAAGCAGCATAAAAAGAAGAAAGC
This sequence comes from Chauna torquata, assembly GCA_013399475.1. NCBI lineage: Eukaryota > Metazoa > Chordata > Aves > Anseriformes > Anhimidae > Chauna > Chauna torquata. Next base: position 149,096 of record VXAL01017282.1, read on the forward strand.
TGCTTATTTTTCAAAAGCAGGATTTAAAAGAAAGAGTAGAATTGCAAGAAGCAGGGAGTGAATTTTGCTCTCAGCTCATTCCTCCCTCCAGGAGTGACGTAAGCTCATTTCCTCGGGGCTCACAGCGGCGTGAGATCTGCGCTGTGGAAGGTAACGTGTGCCAAGCTGGCACATGCTGGAATGAGACATGGGCTGCATCCCTGTCAGCCATGCATCGCTGCTTAATGTATGAGCCCAAGAGACTGAAAAGGTTGTTAAGCACAGCTTGCAGTACACTGTAATCCATCTGCGGAAAAGGAGAGCTGATCTGCAACATCTCTAAGTCCTCCTCACCTCCTTTGCTGGGTACAGCCCATTTTTAAATATGCTTCTGTCCAGATCCCAGGCACACGGATGGTACAGGAACAAAAACAATCATTACGAGTACCATCCAGTGGTTAATAATTTCCACTGCCTTTCTTCTTGAGCCAGAAACACCTTCTGGAAAAAGAGTAAGAACCATTGGCATAACCTGGCCTCAGAAATTTCTTAAAATCACCTTTAGAATTGTCTGTGCCAGTGAGACAGAGTCCCTCTTGGCATGAGACCACCACAATTACAGAGATCTGGCCCTGTGCCTTTAATGTCTGCGAGGTTACACTTTAAATCTCCCCTTCCTCAGTAAAATCTTAGCGATATTCATTTACATACAATGAAGCAATGGTTCTCATCTGAACCAAACGCCACTATCCAGGCAGAGTTCAGAAAGACAGGGACCTCCACAACAGTCTGCAAAGGGAACTTCCTTCAAGTTACTGAGGTCTCATAATTATCTTTGACTTTTTCATGCCTGGTGGTTGTGGTTTCAGTAAAAAGGATCCTCTGTTCTAAATTTTGCATTGGACATTTTGCATTGGAAACACGTTCTGGACGCACTCTCTGGCTGTTCCTCCCCATCTGCAACTGCCACCAAAGTCGGGCGGTTCAGTAGTGATAACATTTCAGACGAAACATTTCACTCAGCTGGGGCTGAAAACAGACAAAAGCAGCAGGAAGAAATCTTGTTCCAGAATAGCCCAGGGGACATGTGACTGCAGATGTGGAGGAGAGAGCACATCATGGTGACTACTGCAAGGGGTGCTCCCCACTGCACCCAGCTGGGGAGCCGGAGCAGCCTGAGCTATGCGAGCTATTCTGCTAGGAAAGTGCAGACGACACAGAAACTCAAATAGATAAGTGTCATAGCCAAGATTTTTTCCACAGCCTGAATTCAGTGTGTCACATCACTGCTGCTTTTCTCATTCCTGTGGCCGGGGAATTTCTTAAAGTGATCATAACATTTTCACTAGACGTGAACCAAAACCATGCAAACTTGTGGTTAAACATACAAGGGTGAGATTCCTATCTCGTGTCAGTGGATATAAATTCCTCCCTCTGCTTACGCTAGACCAGGATATAGCCCTGGTTGTGCAGTCAGGGGCCCAACACATGAGGACGTGTTACCAGCTGGCAGCACACCACACTGTCCCATCAGCACTTGGTTTTCCCAGGACAGATTGACATGCTAAGAGGCGATAGCCGTTCTCTGTAACACATCTTTCAGGCTACGATTTATTACTAGATTTTCTTCTATTACTGAGGAACGCTAGGAGTCTTTTTACCTAGTCTCTTACCAAATAGAAATGTATTTTACCCATTAATTATGCATATTAAATATGAGTGGGATGAAGAACTATTGTTTTCTCTCCGTTCCAGCTAGTCAACTGCTTGCATCTGGTGAGAAAGCAAAACACTCATGTAGAGGTAGAGCCTGATAGATGGAAACGTTGCTCTGGAGCCCGCCTGGAAGCAGGTGGGGATTTTGGTGCACCTCTCATGCAGGTGGTGTGCACCACACACAAACTGCTAGCAGATCCCAGTGACTCAGCTCCTGAAAAATGAGCTATGCCTATCTTTTCCCACCAGACGTCCCTCCAGACTGGGGCTGCAAGTGATCTGCAAAGGGAGAAAAGGAAGATGGTGCCATCTTTTAGGAGGAACGAAGGCCAGAGGGACTGATTGCTCTCAAACTGTATCTCAGCTCATGCTCGCCATCATGCACAGGGTCCAGGGGCTGGTCAGCAGAGGGCTTCCTTCCCCTCCTGCAATGGCCAGACCACAGTCACAGCAGTGCTCACATCGCCAGTGTTTGCTGAGGGTAAAAACGTGTTTGTCCCGTGGCTTCTGCCTCCTGCACATGTCTGTGGTTGACCGTCCGTTTTATCTCTGCTAGCACAAGGCAAACCTCAGGGAATTCAGTGGTTTGATCCAGACGCGTTCATTCTAAGTGTGTCCTCATGCCATATGCACTTTGTTCAGAAAACTTTGATTGGGAATTTCATGAGGAACCCCTTTAACTCTTTTAATTCCTCTGAAAATAAGCAACGGCCTTCACTTAGCAACTGCCTGACTCATTTCCTTTCTGAGCAATCCCCTGGGTTCACTCTGCATTACTTCCTCTTCACATTTTCTGCATCTTCGGATATTTTTTCCTTTTTTAGCTGAGACAGGCAGTTAAAAATAGCAACAAGATTGCAGCATGTGTTTGTAAAATCAATACTACCACCCCAGAGATCTTCTCAAGCCCTTTCTCAGAATCATTCCATTTTCTGTTGTATAGCTACTGTTAAGTCTTAAGAAAGGACACATTTTAGTAGTCCTAAAAAAAATTTCTTTATGAACATGTTAACTTCTTCAGTACAATTCAGATTTATGTTTTGAAATATCTCTGAAATAATATTGACATTAACAACCTTGTCAGAGTAGAAAAAACAGACTTAAGGAATGAAAGCTTTTTGCCTTCTTTGTATTTTCACCTGATGCCTACAGGATATACGGGCTTTTGATGCACTCTTCTATACTAGTTTACATTATCATCTAAAACTGTCCTAATACAGAGTTAATTTTTTGCTGTACAGAGATAGCAAAATTCGAATACGCAGAAGCCCAAACCCTGTAACTACTCAGAGGAATGAGCTGTGCTGTGCCAATCAAGATGACTTCAGCAAAAAAATTAGCCCTGCTATTAGGTAAAGAAGGAATTTGGGATTTACCAGCAGCAGTAGCATTGCTTGAAGAAAAAGAAAATTGAACATACCGTTTATTTATTCATCATGATCATGTTCACTGCAACCCAGAGATCTCGACCTGCCGGTCAGCATGCAAGGTGCTGTACCCTCACTCCACACACGTCTCTGCTACATACAGCAGGTGATGACCTGCATTCCCAAAGCTGACCCTGGTCCCATTTCAGGGCAAGGGCAACACTGAGGCCATGGAGAATAAGGCTTAAATCTGAGACTTCACTACCTGTCCAGTAAAATGTCCTTTCTGAAACCAAAAAGTCATGATCTACAGCTAGCGATATTTTTGCAACTGCTGTTTGTGCTGGCAGAATCCCAGCCCTTGCTGCTCCCAGGTCGGACCCATCCTCTGGCAGCTGTCAAGGGCACGTCTCTTCCAGGAGCACCCCACGCAGCCTGCAGAAATGTTTGTTTGCCAGAAGTGCGTCTCCAACCCCTGAGCACAGGCAGTGCTCACATCTAAGCCTAGGTTTGAATTCTGCGGGATGGATTTATCCTTGCAGGGGCCACAACCTACCCCCAGAACATGACATCTGTGCTGTTCAGGGAGTTTGGGAGCTGCAGAGCGCTTTTAATTGTGCTGTCCCAGCCCATTTCTAATTGAATTTTGCTTTAGCATTTATACAGGAGAAGGAGCAATAATTGAAGGGGAGGGGACTCTGCTTGAGTCAGAAGCATACATGTTGAGCTGATTTATAACAGGTAACAACCAGGGCCTCACTGCACTGCTTTCATTCGGAAGAGATACTAAAAACCCCAGTCAGATATTTACAATATTGCACATAGTCTCATTTCCTTGAGCACAGTAGAAGAAAATCAAGCAGAGTTTCTCCTGTTAAGTGTTTCCAAATCAGGGCCATTAGCATGGCCTACCCCCAAGACAGTCTGCCCTTCTGTTAGTTCATGAGTCCATTAGATGACTCCTTTTCTCACTGACACACAAACCATCTGGCTTCCTTCAAATCCTCTAGCCTTTACATTTGCAGGTACAAGCTTTGGCACGTAGACCACTGCTTTGGCTAGGAAACCAAAGAAAAACACTGACTCTTAGCTGTCATTACAGAAATAGGTGGTAATTGCTCTTTCTACTCAGTTTGAAAAAGCACAGTGGTAAGAGAACCACCAGCTTTAACCATGTCTGCAACTGATGCACCCTCCACCATAAGAAGCATTCATAATTCCCAATTTATTCTGTTCTGCCACAGCTTGCTGGACATAAATTCCAGATCAGATGCTACAAAGCATCCTTCTGTGCTATATCCTACATTTAATTGCTCCACACAGGTAACCACCTTGTTTCATTTTTAGTGTTAAACCATGCAGTGTGCTCAAGTGAATGGTAACTTAACAGGCTCTAATGCACCAAAAGCTTTTAAGGGAAATTGTCCCATGAAAGCAAGATGAAATCCAAATGCAGAATGCAGCTTTGTGTTTTGTACCACTTCTCTCTAGAAATGAGCTATTTGTCAGAAGAACAACGAGCAGGCATGAGTAGTTCTTTCTTTGTTTCTGCAGGTGGCACCAAGCATTTAGTTCTGAGACATATTTGCTCTTTTAAAGCTATTTTGAATATCTAAAAGCTGATCTCTGTGCTATCCTACCAACCCTTCCCGTATCAGTCTATATACCAGAATGATTCACAGCTAAGGCAATGGGGTCCATTTTGATCCTCATCCCTAGACGGTGGTGACATCAGATGCACTTCACTGAGGTGATGCAACACTTCTTCCACCAGCACCTGAGTAAAATCATGGCACTTTCATGAGTTCCCTCTCCCTCACACAGAACAGGAACTAAGCAATTTTGGCTAAAAAGTACTTCTTTTACGGGAGGCTGTATATGCATACTCTTTTAAATGTTCCTGCTAGGGGAAATGAAGCTGCTCCTTCCATCCTGACCACAGCAGAAACTCTTGCGCAGCCAGGTCCTCCTGTGGACCATTTCCTCCTTCTTACAAGGGCTCTCATGCTGCAGACCAGCAGACAGCCCCACCTCTCCCACCCTTCCCCTTTTCGTAGCGTAAAGACCCCAGTCCTCTACAGAAGTAACTGGAAATAGATGATGTTATGCCTGTCCCATCCTCGTCCCCATCCCATTCCACAAAGCACTCTGCTGTTCAACTGGGTCGTAGGCTTTGAACTACACCCGTCGCTGCTACATTTGACAGCTATCTGCATTATGCTTGATTTCTTAGTTTGCCTATCCATGTACTCAAGGTACATACACAATAAATTTAGAACTACTGAAGATTTTCCTTTATTTCCTTGTGTCTTTGGGACACAAGTTCATGGATTTGGCCTACAGCTGAGTGTGCTGCTGTGCTTGTTACGAATGTTATAGAAACATTATAATACTTAAAAGGTATATAGTGTCTTATAGTTTCAAAACAGTGTATAACCATGAACTAATTGAGGTTCGTGGCACCACATTTAAGTAGATAAGGAACTACAACTGAAAAGCAAATCGCAGCCAACATTTATTACCCTGAGGTCTCAACTACAGTAGTTATTTTTCCAGGTGTGGGATAGCAAAATAATTGAGTTTGCTCAGATGTCACTGTGCAGTAATAACTAGTAAATGTCAGTATTCAGATGGAAATTTCAAATGGAAACCCCCCACCCTCATATGTTCCACCCACTTGCCAGCAAAACTTGTACAGCTACAGTGCTGTTACTGTAGGATTTGTCAAAATTTCTTTTCACGCAAGTCTCAATACTGCCTTGAGTCAGGGGGTGCGGGCTGTCTGAAAATCATGGCCCTGGGAATCTCCCAAGAGGAGACGAGGCTACAGACCTGGTAGGCTGAGCTGGTTGCTGTCGCACCAAGAAGACTAACCCATATTGCTGGTGGATGAAAGCACTGCACACTCAGATCTACCGGGGTGCTAGGCGCTTCTTTCTTTTTCATTTCCTGTAGTAGAGCAAGCTTCAAAGGGCCTCTGTGTGAGCCGCCTGCTTTCATCCAGTGCTAAAATGCCTTGAAACTGGGAATCTCATATACCAAGGCAGGTGCTGCACCATCCCAGTAGGGTAAAGGAGACTGTTCAGGCCTTTTCAAGCTTCTCTCCCTTTTTCTTCTTCACTGGACAAATCATGCAACCTCAACAACAGGCTTGCAGCAGAGTTTATATACATATGGGTGTTATCACACTGTGTTCACGGTAATTTATACTAGACCACTTACCACAGGATTTCAAACCACTTAGGGCTCACCACTGTTGACTTAAGCCAAACCTTCACACGTGAAAGCAGAAGTCCTGGCAAACAACCTCGTAGGAACTTAATAGAGTTCTCGTGCAACTCTGTGACTGTGCTAGTAGAAATCATACCAATAGCCATTAACCCCCAGAAAACAAGAGCCCTAGAGTTTTCTGTTGGCAGGGAGAGAGGGTTGGAGAGTATCAAAGCTAAAGAGTTTGCTCTGAAGAGCTCACTAGAGCGTGTGTTTGAATGCTTTATGGATGCTGTTTTGTTGACTACTGGACATTCAGATGATTGGTGGCTGTTGCTCATGGCATGCTGTGCATGGGCATGGGAGAGTGATGGTGGGTACACGGGAGGGTTCTGCTGGAATTAATACCATTTATATGGCCAACCAGCATTGCCACAAAACGCATCTAAAGGATTCCCACATGCTATTCCTATGTCTCACTTATTTCAGAAATATGTAAATGTATTGTTAGTTTGGCACCCACATTCCTAGAAGAAAGAAATCTGGCTGTCCTTGGTAAAGATGTAAATAAATGCAAAGCTAGAAGATGACGACTGGACAGAGTGGATTTCTTGGGGGGCTACAACCCTGCATGTCATTGAATCCGTTGCCCACAGCATCAATTTACTCATCATGATGCACTTACCTATTATCTTACACTCACAACACTAAGAAGGACTGAGCCAGTGCTCATTACAGACAGCTACGCTGGAGGCCTAATTGCAGAGTACATCGCTGATAACATTAGAGGGGGTGTAATAATTGATTGGCTGTGCATGCAAAATGTAACTGGCATAATCTGAGCTTGTGCATGACTTGTATCTCTTATTTAGAAAACTCTAGTTACTATAGATGGGTCTCACATATGCCACCTTCACACAGCCAAGTCTGGGACATCTTGTTGCCTGCCTATTGAAAACTGATCATTTTATAGTTTTAATTTTAATTTGTTTATTTATTTATTTGTTTGTTTGTTTGGAAATGGAGCACATGTCCTTTCTCCATGGTGGAAAGCCTACTTCTACAGCTCACAGCTGTATTTTGAAAATGAGTTCTGCTAGGAAAACTCTGCAAGCATATTCCCTGGCACTCAGTGATCCCCCAGACAGCAAAGCAGAACTCTCTACAACCTCCTAAGGGGGGGAAGCGCAGAGGGAGGTGCTGGTCTCTTCTCCTGGTCACCGATGACAGGATGCACAGGAATGGCACAAAGCTGCGCCAGGGGAGATTCAGACTGGACATTAGGAAAAATTTCTTTACTGTGAAGGTGGCTGAAAACTGGCAGAGGCTTCCTAGAGTGGTGGTTGATGCCCCATGCCTGTCAGTGTTCCAGAGGCATTTGGACAATGCCCTCAATAACATGCTTTAACTTTTGGTTAGCCCTGAAAAGGTCAGGCAGTTGGACTTGATGACCTCCACAGGTCCCTTCCAACTGAACTATTCCGTTCTGTTCTATTCTATTCTATTCTACTCTACTCTATAAAGCACTCCTTGCTGTTATTGCTTCAAAGCCAAAATGTTTTCTTTAGATTTTAATGTCAAAGACTTCCCAAAATTGAAGTTAAAAAACAGACGTGAAGCCAAAGGGATCATGGGATGGTTAGCTTTTAGGTGACAGATGATTAGAAAATGCCCAGGAAGAAACATCTGGCCTTTCTCTCCCTACTCCATGCCACCATTCAGAGCTTTAAATGAAGAGTAATCCTAATGGGAAAGCATGAAACCTGCTTACGACAGATGCTAATGATTACTTACGGCTGTCCCTGCAACACAGACCACAGTTTGAAGAGTAAATGCAACTGCTGTTATTCTGTAGCAATGAATTCTCAAAACAACCCTACCAAGCAGTGAAAATGGCCACAGATGAGCTGATGCTTGCGTTTTAAAGCTCTCAGCTCCAAATCTAGCCACTTATCACTCCTTCCTGAATCTGAGGTCCTGACTTCCTCACCAAGTGCCATCTAATGGGTCCAAAACTGACTTTCAGGTTAAATTCAGGGGGAAAAAATGGGTAAAAAGAAAGTTCTGCTTGTGTAAAATGAGCACAAGTCTGATCAGAATCTGACCCTGCATCTCTCACTATGTATGCATGGATGTGTGGGTGCAGGGAGGCAGAGGAAATATGTGATAGAAGTTATAAAAACTCCTAGATAATGCCTCTAAAGTATTTCTAAGCCATTGCACAAGTAACAATATACAGAGACTTGAATTCAGACACAAGGGATCTATTTTACATGTACAGAAGAATACTCATGTGGAATACACGCACAAAGAAGCTTCTTTAGGCAAAACAAACAAACAAACACTGGAGTCATTTATCTCCTTGCCCTCTTTTTATGCTGGAATACAGGAGCTCCACAGTGCTACAGGCTAAAACTGTGGAAGAGGCCTTCCTCTGTCCCTGCTGAGTTCATCTGCAGAATCCCACTTCAGCCCATTCAGCTGGTCAGGGTAGAAGGCCCATTTCATGTGAGCACAAGGTAGGGTCTATGGAAAAGCGGCTTGTGAGACCAGGGTCTTTCAAAACCATGTAAGAAGCCAGTGGGAATTGCCAAAGCAGCAATCTCCAAGAAAAAACAGGAAAGAACACCATAGATTTCAGTAACAGCTACACTGCTGAAGCCTCTTCTCTAAATATTTGTCTTACAGGAAGGAACTACTCTATGTTTGCTCAAGTGTTATTTCAGAATGAAATTGGTCTTTGAAAACTGATTAAAGTAAATTAAGAACTAAAATCTTTCTTGATACAGTTGAATAGGACCCATAGTTTTTACCCCACATTGAACTTGATAAGTTTGGATTAATTGGATGGGGAGAGGCAGATTCAGCAGCAGAATTAACAGATTGCAACTCCCATAAAAGAAATGGAATCACAGCTTCTTGACACTGCCAATGCAGCCATTATCTATCTGTGCCAGGCACACAGATTGCCTTTTATTGTGTAGCCCTAGAAGCATCCTTCTCACACCAAAAGCATCTTTGGCCTCTGACAGAGAGGAAAACAAACTGGATGCAGTCATCCTAAAATACAAATTGTTAGTGCCCATTCCCTTGTGTGGTTGAAGGGTCCCCTACAACCTGCCTGGAACTGCAGCTAGATGGCAGTGGGACAAAGGAGGGCTTTTGACGTAGGTAAATCCCAAAATACTGCAGAAAGTTGAAATTTGGATTAAAGTAGCTCCAGCTATTTAATGCATTAGTAAAATCATTATTGGACTTCACAGTTTTGGTGGATTTTTGTTGTTGCTGCTGAAAAGCAGTTACTGCCTCCTCCTCCCCTTTGTGAGCGGGGTAGTGTAGCTGTCACTGACACTGTTCTCCTTGGCTGGACTTCTCTTTCCTTCAGCATGGGAACAGATGGGCAAAAGGCTGCACATTGCCTATACTGAAGCTGCACAGGGAATAAAGATAATGTGAGGAGGCTATTAAACCTAGGCCTCGCAATAAATCTGGGAAGAGCAAGCGGCAATATGAAGCAAAACGTCCATACAGAGCTTGGAAAATGGGAGCTGTTACTGACAAATCTCACTCTTACTGCAGGTAGAGTCTCCACCCAAACTGCAAGCAAACATCTTAGATCAAGTTAAGAAAGCCAAGATTTCAGCCACAGCTTGTATCCTTGCACTAAGAATCTTCCTCAGCCTCACTGCAACCTGCTTTTTATTTTTGCTTTTTCCAAAAGCAGCAAGGCATCAGGGACTCTCTTCTGCTCTGCCAAGAAGCTTTGTACATAATGTAAAATAGCATCACTGACCGTTCTCCCTTTCCATCCAAGGAGACTTATTTGAAAACTGATCTTTCAAAAGAACCCACCTTTGAGCCAACAGAGAGAAAAACATCTATGCAGTCTTGAGTTACTGAGAAATACTTTCATGCTCAGATAACTGAAAAATTATTCTGTATTCTCAAATTTCCCTTGAGTACTCACTTGTAGGGGGGGAACAACTGGAGGATTTTCAGATCTTTGCATAGATTTGAGGAGTCATACATGAGTCTTCAAAAAATGTCCTCTCAGTCTGATGCACAGCACTGTTAGCATAATACTGTAACCCTCCACAACAGTGTTTTATCTCAACACCACTTGGAACAATATAATATTCATAAAAAGCCACTGCTGGAATATATTATCTCATCAGCACATGATGATTAGATTAAATTGTTTGGTATTAGACGCAATAAGGGTTACCATATCAGTGTTTAGCTTGTTGGACTTATATTACTTAGTGCTATTGACAATAATCACATCAAAATTCTGGATAATTTAGCAATGATTCAGTAATAATTACCAGATTGTGCTGTAAGGCAAAGGGAAACCAGTACAGCATTAGTACAATGATTCAGTGTGATGGCTTTGTATTTTAAGAAAACTGATTTTGCTGATTCACCTTAATCTTTTATTTGGGGAATGTATGACTTCAAATGAGAGCAGGACAAGATAGAAGCAAAAATAAGAAAACTATTTTCAGAACTGGTCAGCTACGCTACAAATCCTGCAACAAATCCTGGCCTAGATTTTGAGTCTTTGGGGCTGGGAGTAGCTTACTGTGGTTCAGCCGCTATTACTGCAGGTTCCTAGGCCCTGTGGTAATACAAATAGCTAGTGATGACAGCATTAGGTGTTTACACATGCAATGAGCACTTGAACACAAGGCATCTCAGTTTAGATGAACAGATGCAGCTTTTACACATGCAGTTTAGGCAGTCACTTCAGCAAATTCTGCCCAAGAGTTTAAGTTTTGTTATTTACTGTTATTTGTTTACTATCTTCAGTGTACTCAACCTACCAAACACGTGCATACAAACCACAAATACAGTAACTGTCAGCCCCAAAAGGTTCTGCTCAAAGGAAAGCCACAGAACAAAGAAGTAGATGTATAAACACCAAAAAGACAAGAGATGGTGAGAACAGGCTTTTATATCCCTATTTTGACCCCAGTAATAACTAAAATTTGGATGTCATGGGGAATATGTATGGTAAGGCAACACTTAGCTGTTATTCTGTTAATGAGACCAGGTGGGCATGCACAGGATTACAGACAGGAAAGGAGTGGACCTGTTTCCACATTTATTATATTATAATGCACATATCAGACACCTAGTGCTTGTCCTTTCTCACTTTATTCCTTTCTGTATATACTGGACTCCTGTGCTTAGAAAGCTATTGTATAGCGAATCATTTAAGACAGAGAATTGGTGTCATGGACTGAAGCATCAAACCATTTCTGCCAGCTACCCAATGCAGCCACATTCTCATGTTGCCTTCCCTTGAACTCCTTTATCTTTTGTCACAACTTAGTACACTCTATCTAAATTTAGAAGGCAGTTTTGCAACCCTTGCATGGAATAACACTTGTTCTGGCCAATAGGCCCAAAACCCACAAGCAGTAATTGTAGAACCACAGAGCTAGAAGAAGAGACCTCAAGAGGTCATACAGTCCCTTCCCCTGCCCTGTGATCAGACCTGTCTTTCTGGGCTGATACTCATCCACCCACAGATCTCCAGTGTCAGAGCTTTACCACTTCCCCGGCAATATATAGTTCCCTATTGCTACCTGATAATGTTTTCCTTAAAACTAAACATTAATCTTCCTTGATTAAAATCAAGTCTGTTGTCTTTTATCTTGTCCACTGCAGTCAGAGAAAGCAGATTATCACCTCTCATTTGTCTCTTCTTTAGGCTAAAAAAATCCCAGTTCTTTAACTTTTCTCATTAATCATCTTATTATTCTTGTTCAGCTCCTCCAGATGTTCTCCAATTGGTTTATATCTTCAAGTACAGTGCCCTAACAGTCGTCCTGCTGGTGCAATACCATTGCTGAGCTGAGTGGAAGTGCCACTGTATGTCTAAGAGGCTATCCTTCTGATTATGCTTTCAGGAAGGGTGCTTCCCTTTTCACAACACCGTGACACTGTTGACTCATGCTCAGCTTGTGACACCCCAGATTTTTTTTCTGTTCTATTTGCTACTCAGCAAGCTCTCCTCTGTCTTGTCTTTCTACAGCTAACTATTCCTGCCTAAATGTTTCATCTTGCATTGGTCTCTATTTCTCTTCATTTTTTCATGGACTATATTTCTAATTTTCAAGATCATTTTGAATTCTAAGCTTGTCCTCAATCATATCAGCAGTGCTTACAAATGTAATAGGAATGCCTTCCATTCCGTCATCCACGTAATTAATAAACATACTAGACCAAGAACAAACTAAGGGCTTGATTCTGTATCTCTTGTATTATTGTCTGCTAACCTTACAAACAATAAATTATTCACACAGATAAACAGAAGTCAACTTGAGACAAGACTGAAAAGTGAGGTCCTTAGAGTGCAGATGTATTAGGAACACAGATTGTTGCAGGTACTTGTCCCAGAAGGAAATTAATAAACAAGAACGTGCAGCTAAAGTCCATTTGGAAAGAATCTTCAATGCCTAAAGCAGTTTTCACGGTACCAATTTTCTTTCTATCAGCCATGGCAGTTACATTCACCACAGGAAACCCACTATAATCTGCCACAATATATGCCTTACGCTTTTGGATTTAGAACATTTTGGAGTATTTTTTCCTAATTTTTTGAAATCCTGTGCTCAGATATATAGATGCATCCAATTTCCCTGGTTTATTGTTTTAGCCCTTATTCAGTGAGACTCCTACATAAATGAAGCTGAATACACATGAACGTTTTACTATTAAATACTTCAATGATCAAAGCAATTAGGATCTGTAGGCTTACAGAAAATTTGGGGCTGTTTTGAACTACAATATAAAACCTGTTATACCACATCTCAAACTGAAGTCCAGTCAAGCACAAACATCTAATAGTGTGTTACGCTAGATACTTGGGGAAAAAGGGTAAGAATAAAGTAAGTAATGGGTGGGTACGTCTTCTCCTAACACCTTCCCCAGATCTAACAATGGCCTAAGTATTTTCTGAGCTGGTATTTTTTAGCATCTGGGTCATCATACATGCAAGCTTCTACTTGAATAATTTTAACTGCTATTACTTTGACTAATTTCGTTATTGCTTAAACTGAAATGGAAAGTACAAAACCCCTAGAATCCAAATTGCATATATTACATAATTGCACATATACAGTGCCACAGCATTATTGACTTTCATCTCATAATGCCAATATCAACTAATCAATGATTTGACCTAAAAGATTTCGGAAAGAATTGTCAGAAACCATCGTATGAAAACTAAAAGGACAGAAGAAGTGAGTCTAAAATTAAATTATTCACATTTCCACAGGGACAATGAAAAAAAAAAAGGACAGTCTTTAAAGGATTAAAATAAATCAGCTACTGCAATCAAATCTGCAAATGCTGCAAAATTGAAAGATGATTGCCAGTGCTGCTGAAGCCATGCAAGGTCAAAATTTTAATGAAGTTCTACTAAATTGCATGATTGAACTGAAAATCTGAGAAACAAGGTTAAACAGGAAATTAAGATGGAAGTTACAGTTGCGATTGCTGAAACATTAGCTCAAACATTTCTAAGCTGCTCATCAGAGAAAAAGATCTTATAATACATTTTCCACATTGGGGCAGATTTTCTCAGATCAGTTCCTACGTGCCTAAAGATGAAGGATATGCGTATCAAGCAGTATGTATACATTGGAAGATCAGGAAGGGACAATGACCCACTTCTACCTCTAGAGTTCTTTTATCACTCATGAATTTGAATGTGCTTGACCTTTCAAATTTACAGCCTCTGCTGTCCCACCACAAATATACTGAGTGTGAAACACTCAGTTTATTTTCCTTTCTGTAATTTATACTCTGAAGCTTTGCATGTGCAGAATATCAGACTTGTTAAATTGCAAGGACTGAGGCCACTTGTATACGTGTCTATTGAAATGGAAAGAACATAAAATAACATCTCATTTGAAAATTCATTTTAGCTGACCATTCCATTTGTAAGCATTGTCTTCAAGCAGAGTGATTCTTCCCACGCCAATTGTGTTATTTTTCTCAGAGGAAAAAAAAAAAGGAAAGACATTAAGACATCGACCCTTTTTATTGCGTAGCACGTTAAACAAATTCCATAACTTAAGGGACATATATGCAACCTAATCAAAATTCAAAGGCACCCCAACCATTCTTGAGCACCCTATATAGATATGCAAAGTACAGCCTCAAAAAATGCATCTTATGGAACTTGCAAAAACATAAAAATCACATTTTATCAGGTAGTCTGACCATTTTTTGCACCACGCCTAATGCAGTTTATGCTGTACAGAATCAATGTAAGTCATTCTGGCGATATTTTACAATAGCTATTGATGAAAGGAATAGGGGAAAAAAGATGGGGATACAGAACAAGGAGTCAAGAAACCTCAGTTGTTTTATTTTCTGCACTGCATTGTGCATGATGTAACTAGAGACTTTGATTTCAGTGACTCAGTTTTCTCACCTCTAAAATGAGGACAACATATCTACATGTCTCAGTGTAATAGTGAAATCTAATTTCAGCATGTGTATAAAGCTCATTTAGATTGCTAAGTGGCAAGCATTGTATAAATGCAAGGTATTATTACTACATATTATAAACACAAACTTGAGAAATTTGGCACTGAATGTTTTGGGTTTTTTCCCCTTTAGCTGCCTTTTTGTTTTAAATAATAATAATCATTGGCATTCTATAACATCGAGAGGAAACAACAGACAAAGGATTCTCTGTACACACATGCTGAAGTGGGGGACGCCAATATAACAAACAACAAACAAAGAACAGGGCAATTCTGTAGTCTGAATATCCAAGTTAAAATAGAGCCCTGCTCTAAATTTTTGTAAGGTTCCTTTTTACTCTCTTGAAATACATACACAATCTTACAGCAACTTTCTCTGCATTCTTCCCATTTACAGAATAATTCTGCGGCCCTCTGGCAGGTAAACTTTCCATGTGATTTCAAAGGGAGTTTTCAGCACAAGGCCCAAGGAACCTACCCTTTAATAGAGCCACTGATGCCATTTTATCCGCACTCTTCCTAGAGCGTAAACCTAGAGGCAAAATGAGAAGAAACTGTTCCAGAACTCATTGATAACCAAGGCAGCAAAGTAACAAAAAACAAATTCAAATCATCATAGAACAATAACATCTGGGAATTTATTCAACAGTTTTTGAGCAATCTTTTTTTCCGAATGGCTTGACCACCTCACCCTTAACCCCACTCTTTTGGGAACATGGAAGAACAGTGGTGCTTGAAATACAGGACTCAATCGCCAGCCCAATGGCAAGCCAGTGAGCATTTAGTTACATATTGGGTGTAACCCAACTCACATGTGTGGCTGCTTACTTCCTTTGAATTCAGTGAACCTGGAATTTCCATATGACTGATAAATCCCAGGACATGCTTCACTTTTAGACCAGGGGACAATCAAGCCTAGCACATTGTCTGTGGCACACGGCAGCGTCTGACAGCAACGGCAGCTACAGCCCCTGCTAGCTCATCCAGTTGTGTAAGTTTTGTATAGCTTCGAGCCAACTCTCGTTACAGCAAGGCGACTCCACTGAACTATCTCAATTTTTCAGCCACCCAAGCTGAGACTAAAACTTGGTGCACCATCTGAAAATTCACCCGCTTCCCCTTTGCCTGAGCCCCTCAGTTGGACAAGTGAGTTTACAGACGAAGCGTTTGTAACAGCTCACTATCCTGGACATCTGGGCAGCCGGCTGAAGAGCTTATCTCTTTGAGAGCTCCCTATTTGAAGGCAATTTGTCATCATTAATAGCGGGATAACGTCTGCAGTTGTTGCAGTGCCATAAATTACCCTTCGCGCCGCCGGCCTGTGTGGTAGCGAGGAGCCAACACGCTCCCCCTCCGGAGCAGGCCGCAGCGGCGGCGGGGGGGCACCGAGCCCGGGCCGGCTCCTCGCTGCGGGCCGGCCCCCCCGTGGGCGGCCATCTCCAGCAGCTGCGGCAGGCTTCGCCGTCCATTTCCGCGGGCCGCGGGGGATGGAGAGGGGGCAGAAGGCGCCTCGTGTGCCACCGCCACTTGATGCCGCGACGCCGCTGGGGGGGTGGCAGCCCAGGGGCTCGCTACGCCCCGCCGCGGCAAGCCCCGCCCGCCGCCGAGCC
>VXAL01017282.1:165809-185002 GCA_013399475.1 Chauna torquata
GGCTGGCGGCGGGGCGAGGAAGAGGAGCTCCTCCCGCCTTCCTCGCCCGGCCCGCAGCCCCTCGCCCCCCCCGCCCGCCGGCCCGGACGGGTGTGCGAGGCTGCGGCGCGTCCTTCCCCGCGAGGCGTGAGCTGCTGGCTGCAGACCTCTGGCAGCCGCTGCAGCCGCGGGACGGCTGCAGTAAATGAATCGCCCATTTCCCGTGGCTTCTTGGAGGTCTGAAGTTCTCGGTTTCTCTGGTGGCTCTCGCATTCAGGCTGGCAGCTGCTGCAGATGTTTTGTCCTAGCGATGCGTCCTGTGGCTGCTCCGGTCCCCAGGTGCAGAAGGAAGGGACAGGATGTGGCATTGCTTCCTAATCAAAGATTTGATAATACTTTTTTTTTTTTTTTTTGAACTGGCGTCTTAAAAGGTCTAAAGAAACTCTGCACTGCTTTAATTTTGACTTCGTATGTGTTTAGGTGCCTATTTATACCTAAGGCCCTTAAAAATATTGTACTCTGAAATGCATATTGTGCATGCATGATGTATGTTCCAAGCATAATTTCATGGCACAGCTGCACACATTAGCTTTGTGGGTGAGCCATTATAAAAGATATATATTTTCTTATTCCAGGCTAAAAAAAAAAAAAAAAGGAGAGAGAACCATGGTTTTTGATTTCTTAGTTTGATCTAAACTAACCTGGACTATGTACAAAAACTACTGTGACAACCTCCCGTTTGTTTTCAGTGTATCTGTGTAATTACATAAAGAGTGCTGGCAAAAGGTCCTGAATGCTCAGTTCATATCTGGCAGTCTTTCTTCTTTGGTGTGTTCTGTGTCAGAAATATTATTTAATTACTTTTTTTTTCTCTTTCAAAATCAAGACGATCTAGTGCCTGAGAAAGATGATAATCTGCAAAAAGATAGCACCCCTCACCTGCACAAGCCATGGCTATTCAATCCTCACTGCTAGAACTGCAGAATTTTCTTTTGTGCTCTTATACTGTGGATCCTACGTTTTTCTAAAGACCCTCAGGCAGAGGGCACCCATGTTTGCTGACATGGCCTAGATTTAGTCCCAAAAAACATAGGTGAAATGTTCCTTGAGCCAGACTGCTCCTTCTCTCTTTAGATATACATGTCCTAATATGCACATCGTGTTTAAAAAACAAAAACCCCTCACTAGATCCTAGAAAGGAGAGACCTTGAATTTTTTTTTTTTCCCTGAGGGGATAGAAATCACTGAACCAGAATCTAAACTTCAGTTTACATAGAATGGATTTCTGCCTCTTATGTGTTGGAAGATGAACTCATTGCTAATGTGAGCTGAAGCAATGCTGTCTGTGAGTGTACAGGGCACTGCAGTTCTGTTCCTGACTTCTTCCTCGATATCTGGGGAAAGCAAATAATGTTTAGAAATCATCCTCACAATACAGTGGTTAACAGTGGAATTTGCAAGATAATTGTCACTGTATTTGCTGCTGTTTGGCAGAGTTGTGAGCAGCAACCAAGTGATACAGCAGCTGTTTGGGGAAGATCTATTAAAAAAAAAAAAAAAAGGCATCATGAGGAACCTTGTTCTGTCCCACGCTGCTCTTTGGCAGCTTTGGAGATGTGGGGAGAAGGCTATAACTTTTTGCTTTTGTAAGGTCAGATGGCTGAGTGGGGACCTTCTCAGTTCCAAAATACCTGCTAACCAGAATACCTACACCCGGTCTCTGCTGGTCTGCGGGCAATTATGTACTTCAGAGAACAAACATCTATACAAACAAATACAATGCCACAAGTACCTTCCGTCCTTTGCCTGTGAACTTCTGGTTGGGAATGTCATGATAAGGCCAATAAATGTAAGTGGGCAGCGTCTTGCTGAGAAACCGTGGCTCCTTCTGGTAGTCAGGGTGAGAGAGAGATGTACCTTTTGTGAAGTTACCTTTTACATCGGTTCCTTTTGTAGGGCCTTAGTACAAGACACTGCCAGGTTCTTGTTCCCTGCCTCCACTCTCTGTTACCAGCCTTTTCATGCTGGTTTGATTTTTAGGTGATCGACACTGGTTAATTATTTTAGGCCTTGAAAATGCAGAATCCCATGTCACTAACTTCGTTATCCATGTACTAAGTTTAAAGAGAATCTTTTTCTTGCAATTCGAACTAGTGGTGAGGTAAGGAAAAGGAGTTTCTTCGAGCGTCAACTGTGATTAAGATTCTGAAGGCCAAATCGTGCTTGCTGTATCAGTTCTACAGCTCCTTTGCAATAGTCTTCTGCCCCTACACACCTGTCCAGTCTTACTTCCTTTAGGTAGGTGACAAAAAGCAGAATTTGCTTCTACAACTAGAAGCTATTTAACATTGCAATCAGTGATGCATGAACAGGCAACTTCCATTGGATATGAATTGTGATTATATGCTATGAAACAGCGGCATATAAATGGCAGTTTGTTACTCCATTCTTGTGATCCATGCTCGCTGTTGTGATCCATTAGGGGCAAAGAGGAATTTTTGCTCGGATTCTGATACTGTAAGCACTGCTGAGCTCATAAAGATTGAAAAAAGGGGGATAGTCCATTGGTGGGTTACCCAGAAAGTGAGAGTTTTTTGAGTGGTATGGGTAATCAGAATTTAAAAAATACATTTTTAAGCTGTTGTAGTCTGCCTTTATTTTTTCTTCATTTTCACTGAAATAGTGAGATCTCATCTTTTGTAGTATCAGTGACAGGGGACGTCTTTGCTTTTGCCAGAGCTTGGCTACACAGTTGTGAGGATTTCCACTTGCATTTTGAGGCACGGTAGTGAAGGTGGTTCAAAACATACATTTTGTATATTAAAATGCTATTTGTAAATTTTCCCTTCCAAGACCTACACAATCTTTTTGGGAAACCTGTCTCAGGACATGGGACAAAAGTAAAGAACCTTTTTAACTGTGGTCTTTTCAACAAATCTAACTGCAGGCATAGTTCCCATTACCTGCATGGCGGAGCCCAGTTTGGTCAGAAGTTGTCTACTAAAGTAACAGCTTCAGTCAGTCTAACTGGTTGTTCCTCCCTCCATAAGCGGCT
Organism: Chauna torquata; assembly: GCA_013399475.1. NCBI lineage: Eukaryota > Metazoa > Chordata > Aves > Anseriformes > Anhimidae > Chauna > Chauna torquata. The sequence continues at coordinate 168,844 of VXAL01017282.1, forward strand.
GTCTGGCTTTGTCCATCTTGCCTGGAACACAGCTCCTGGTAGCTTCTTTACCAAACACATATATACAGAATTAGCATTAAAAGAAGTCTAGATGGTTACCTAATAGTGAAAATTAATTGCTAAAGCAAGTAGTGAGGAACATGTGCAGATGTTTTATCTAATAAAATGAATTTTATCAAATTTTATCTAATTTTTTTTTTTTTATTCTAATAAAACTTGACTTTAGTACACAAGTTTGTTCCAACAACAATGGAAGTACAACTCCTTGGCAGAGTCTTGGCGGCAAAGTCCCACAACAGATGTTAGTAAACAGATGAGTGAGTGGTGTCTGGAGATAATGCTTTGGGACCCAGAAGCATCCATCAGACAACTGATGAATTGGTCTCTGCATCAGAGCTTCTTGCTGGAAGAGAGAAAGAATTAGCTTTCAGACGTGGATCCTCAAAAACCTTTGGGTTTTACAGAGTGGTTGTGACTAGAGGTGGTCTTCAAAGCTTGTCTGGGAAGCTGTAAGATAAGGGAACTCTTGCCTTTGCCAGGTTCCTGATAGCACAGAGGTGCTACAATAAAAAGCATCTTCAGTATTCAATTGCTGTCTTACTTGGTGGTGTTTGTACAAATGGCTCACACGTTTTCCATCTGTGGAGTAGAGGTGGCCTAGTGACTGGGGCATTAAAGTGGCATTTGCTAGATCTGGGTTTAGGTTCTTGTTTTGTCAAGCTCCTGATAGCTTTGGAGAAGGCCTTTAAGGTTCTCCTGTGCTCATCATATTTCCCTGCAAAAAAAGTAGTAGTAACACTGCTTTATGGAATGGCAAAGTAACAAATGCAGAAGACTGCAGGGAAGTGGATTTCAGGTAGGTCCCAGTGGTGAGAGAGAACATTCCCAAGTCAGGATGAGAACTTAATGCGATAGTAGTGGCTGTAAGTCTTAATTTCATTCTCTTCTTGTTTGTAGAAATGTGCTAGTACAGAATAGGGATAAATTCATGTTGATTCACAAAGATGGATGCTATGTATTAGATGCTTAACATTTTGAAGATTACTTCCAGTTGTAAGTGGTTTATGAAAAGGTTTTTATTCTAATTTTAAAAGTTTAAGTTCTTCAAATTTCTCCAAATGCATTAAAAAAATAAGATCATCTTGCTGTAAAGCAAAAAAAAAAAAAAAAGTCTCAAAACTATGTGCATATACAACATATTTTGGGAAACTTCTTATACACAGTGTTCCATTCCCTACACGTTTCTTCATGTGTTAACATTACAAAAGAGATATTTGGATTCCATGCTTTGATTCAGATGAAAGTATTAAACAAATAATGACTTGCAAGGATCACAACTGTAATGGTGGAAGCACACAGATGCTGTGGTTTCTACTATCCCTAACTGTACAAAGCCTTAAAGCATGATTGGAATTAAGGACTGCTTTTTCTTTCTACACTTGTCTTTTTAAATAAGAAACCAGATAGGAATATTTAAATTACTGATGTACTATTATTGATTCTCAGTTCTTAAAAGTGATACGACAGTTAAGAGGAAAAGTGAGAGAAATGGAAGAAATACTCTGGAATAGTCGTAACTGTAGAAGTATCGAATTCTGTTGTCTTTATGGAAACATGATTAAATAATCAGGGATACTTACAGTCCTGTTGTGAAAGGATACCCTGAGAAGTAAAATTCTGCGCATGCAATTCTAATGCCTTCTCTGAATATGACTTATCAGATGACTTGTGATACTTCAAAAACAAACTAGGGACGTCAAATTCCTGGTCTACCACAAATGAATTAAAACCATTTAGCTTCTAATTATGCAGCTTACAACCAGGTAGTTCTTAATTGATGATATGCTTTTCATACGTTTGCACATGCCTGTCCAATAATTAACACTGTTCTAGATGTTAGTGATTAACTTGCTAGGGATGTGGAATTCATGGAAGAAAACCAAATGTTGCTTGATGTGTTTTCGTCTGAAGGAGAACACTGGTTCTGCCATACATAATGCCTCAGCAATCCACAGAGTGTGTCTGTTGCTCACAGTGTACGTAAATGGACACAAGCATTTGCTTATAAGGAAGGCTGGCCTAGATGCTTGACATTTGTTTTTAAATTATTTTCATTTTCCAGTCAGTTTGAAACTTCTGCTTTCCAGGTGAAGGAGCCCACAGTTGTAGTTGCTTTTGAAGAAAATGGTTACCACTGGCAGCGTTCGGAATACTTCTTCGGTTCCTCAGTGTCTTCTGTCTTCGTAATTCACAGGGAACTTCTAAAATACTGTTTTATGAGTATTTAACTGGCTCTTAATTCACTGCTGTTTAAATGCACTGACCCAAATCTTGGGAGGGAGCAAAGATGTTGCAATGGCTGTTGAATAGACTTCTCTGAGTGAGCATTTTAACACTGCTGAATGTTAAAATCCTTTTCCCAAATTAGAGGGGGACTGGCTACAAAAGTACAGAAATCCTAGAGAGATCTTAACAGTTAAAGAACATAAATGAATAAATGTGTTCTATTAAATTGAAAGTTTATTTTTTGTTTAGTTTTCTCAAGATAATTTTGTAAAGAAACATAGTTTGGTGGCACAGTGTTGATCAGTGATATGTAAGTTGTGTTCTAGACGTTCAGAGCCTAGGAGAGCAGTCTCAAGACCAGATCAGCAAGTGTCACCTTACTTGCAGATTTCTCTGAAAGATTTTCTGCCAGTAGGTAATGAATTAAGTAAAACCATAGTCTGTTTATTATTCTCTTTTTTCCCTTTTATCGTGCTTGGTGTGTTTGGTTTTTTTCTTCTTTTTTTTCTTTTTTTTCCCTACCCATTTGTCATTTTTCACTTACCTGTCCTTTAAGCTCTTTAGGGCAGGGACTGATTCACTGTTACTTCCCTGGGGTCTTACATTACTTGTAGTGGAATGCCTCAGAACTTTTATTTTTTAATTGCTTAGGTTAAACACACAGTTTTAAGAAAATTTACAGTTTAATTCCATTTACATTTTGTGCCAGCATGTTCTTGCTGTTGGCCTGTCAGCATCTGAGAGCTCTGTGCTGGTGCACAGCTGTATGTGAGTGCTGTATTGGTCTGGAGGTTGATCTCTTGGAGGTAAATGCCAAAGTAGTCTCCCTTCTTCTGAAGCAGAGACAGTGTTGGAATAGGTTCTAAAGTTACCGTAAGGAATTAAACAAATGTAAAAAGCAAAAGCAGTAGTTTTCATTGCTGTCGTGTAAAGGAGCTATTATCCTTTCATCTAAAGAAAGCTCAAAATTGTGTTCTCACAGGATTTGTCTCAAGTTAGTTGTGACTTGTAGTGCTAGGCTGTGTTCTCTAATGGCATTGTTTGGGCTGGGTGAATTAAACAATAGACAGCTAGCAAATAAGAGGACAAAAGCATTTACGAGAAAATGTTTCGAGCAAGCAAAAGAAACCAGACTACTCAGGAAGAGGGGAAGTAGGGGATAGGAGAAGTTAGCTGATTTCCAGTGTTAGGAATAGTGTAATATAAAAGAAAGAAATCATAAAATAGATGTGAAAGAGGAAAAGAGAACAGAAGTTTGTCCAGAAATTACTTTTTGCAGTGGCTGTGCAGGTGTATGAACAGGAGTCAGTTTAAGGCAACCTCCATAGCTGGAGGAATACAGCAGATCTGGCTGATGTCTGTCTGTCTAGCTTTTGCTGGCTGCTGGTTTGGAGAAGCACAGCAGGAGCTAAACTGTTCTGTGCAGGTTTGAAGTGGGACTGCTCCAACAGATGTTAAGCCAGTCCAGCATAAGGGGCAAAACACATAAAAATCATTTTTGAATGTACTTCAGGAACCTGAGGCATTGCGAAGTGTTAGTAAAGAAAGAAAATGATCTGTACAGAAGAGTACAGATAATCTGCTCCATGTCTAGAGCTCCACCATTTTACCTTTTTGTTCCTTCTGTAGCTGTTAAACCTGTGTCTCATTCTGTCGGGTTTGCATACACCTATATATAAGCGTATAACCTATGTCACGTAATGCTTACATTTCATGGTGAATCCACTTGAAATGATGTAAGAGTATATTTATTATATGAATTGTTTTCATTTTAGGCCAATGTATTAGGACATTAGAATACTGAAATTTCCACTATGCAGTAATAGCTAAATATTGATTTCTGCTACACTTGTGGAGGCTCACAAGAGACTTTCAGTCATAGCTTATTTCATCAGCATTAAAGTCAATGTCTAATAGATCTTTAAAATAAATCACTCAAGGTGGATGAAAGCAATTTCTGTTTGTTTTGCAGTTGGCAGGAAGAGTTTGTAGTTGCCAACCCACAGAAACTTTGTGCAGAAATATTCTCTTTACATCTAAAATGCGACTGTAATGTGTTCTGTTGGAGAATTTTACTGAGGGTATGAATATTTTAGTGCCTTGCTCTTTCACTGAGAAACATAATGAGTGTTCCAAACTTTCCAAATCTCTGGCCTGCCTGTACCTGTGTCTTAAGTAGGGCTCTACTTCTAGACAGCAAGGAAACAACAGCAATGGATGGCCGTTTGCTAAAGAGTGCAATTGGGATTGTAAGCCTTGTATATGCCTTATGTAGGAAGTGTCAGCTCTAAAGAGAGGTCATTGTGCAAATAAGCTTGGTAAGCGCAATGCAATGAACAGATTAATAATAATGCCACATAGAGCAGAGAAGTGATCTGAGTTGCATTAAACCTTGCAGAGAATTGGTAATGTGTGAATTGGGGAAGTATCCCCTTTGGAGTGCCTTTTTGTACAAATCATATATCAAAAGAGATTGGTGAAAGGGTACTTCCTTATTTAAAAGAAAAGAAAAAGAAAAAAAGGGTGAAATCATGCTGAATGCAAAGCCTTTTCACTTTACTTTGGGAAGGTGAGGAAGAACTGTGGGGAAGAAGAAGGTGGCAAAGGAGAAACTGAAGGCAGCAAAAAGCCAGTGAGTAACTGAGAATAGAGTATCTGCCATGACTCAGTTTCATTTCTTTCAAGTAGTGAGTAATAACATACCTTACTAATAAAGAACCCCAAGTTGTGAAGCCTGGTCTCTTTCCCAGAAAAGAGGATGGATTTAGCTTGTCAGCCCTGTAGAAGTCCTCTGCGTACATGGTGCAGGTGGTGCTTCCTACCAACGTTATGATGGTTCTTGGTGAGTTGGTGACATCTCTTCTTCCTCTTTAAGCCTTGTGCTGGCAGTTGCTTTCCCCATTAAGTAGAGAGAAACATAACTCTGGGCTAAGCAGTGTGAGCAAGGTTAAAGCAACAGAATATGAGAGACAGCAGAAATTAGTAAGACTCTCCGTAAGAGGTACGTTCACAGTACGTATCACTAGCATTTGGATGAAAAATGGTACTCATCTGATGCTGCTTTTGGACAATGGTGTAGCATCTCTGACTGTAGAAAGTTTTTTAGATGGCTGCCAATTCTTTTAGGAACAAATTTTGACTCTTTGGCCTGTGCTGTTATTACATGCAAGTTTGATTTAGATTGTGTGCTTCCCCTAGGGAAACGTGTACAGAGATCAACCCACAAATTAACTAGCATTCTACCTGGTGCCTCGCTGAGCATGCCCTAGGCTGAATGAGCATGGTAACGTGCCTTTGAGATTGCTTCAGCCATATCTTTGTAGATTTCCTTATAAGTAGTGTTTTGTTAATTATGTGGATTTTTTTCATGTTTCCAGCTCTTATCAGAGTATGGATATTTTAAGGATAAGTGAAAACTTACTTTCTTGCACGTATATCTCAAGTATTTACTAATAGAGCTGCTAACTCATATACTACAAAGAAATGCTTGTGTCAAGCAATTTTCCAGTGGGATCAGTACTTGATGAACTGAAGAAATCATCGTAAGCTGCCTTGAAGAAGAAAACCTGATTGTAGTAGAGAATTAGATGCAGAAACATGCTTAAATACTGCAGTGACAAATGCTGTGAGGGAGGAAAGCACATAAAGGTATCCCATACAGGGAATAAATATAAAATGAAAGGCTGCAAACAGAAACTAGACTAATGTTAAGACAACAGGAAGCTCTTCTGGCCTGCTGAAGCTGAGAGACAGCGTGCAGTGTTTTCGGAAGATCCGCGTGCTTCCCATCTGGTGACTGCCCAGACAAAACAGGAGAACCATCTGCCTCCCAGCTGGTCCGTCAGAAGGTGCCTACTGGGAGGCACGCGTGCCGGCTGTGGAGCCTGTCAGTCCCTGCAGCCCGAAGGTGGGGAGCAGCAGGGAAAACAGAGAGAAGGGGGAGAGCAGGGAAAAGAATAATGCATGGAGAGGGGGCTGTTCTGCTCATTGCTAGAAACTTTGTTATCCACCTGTTTACGAGAAGGTGCGTCCTGCTTTCAGGGAGTAATGGTGTAAAAACAGTACCCAGGTTTTTAAACTGTGTAGCGTATGATCCTGTGTCTGTCTTAACCTGTGTTAATTAATAGGTGGCAATTGGCTTAAAGGAAAATACAAAGAAACCTCAGCCTTGAATCCTAACTTCGTCCTGCTTTCCTGAAAGCATGTGGAAAAATTATTTTAAAAAATAGGGTCTGAGGAGTGTTACTGAAAAGGATTACTGGCAGCTAGGCAAAGAGTTTTAGTCATTGACGAAAGAGTTACTGCAATACAAAAATGGCATCTTGCAAATTTGACAGAGTCCACTATAAAAGCAGAGATGTTTGCTGGGAAGTTCAAATTCGTTCTGTTTTATGCATTGCTTATTGGCTTCTTGGTACCTGCTTGAAATGTTTGTGAAAACATTTAGATTCACATCGATGCTTAACATTGAGGAGATCTTCTAACTTTAGTTTCAGAGGCTTACCCTGTTGTTGTTTTTGTTTATTTTACATAATGAGGCATTGAGTCGTACGAACCAGAAGGATTGCTGCGAAAGTCAGCACGTTCTGCTCTCCTTTCTGGTTTGGCACGGGAGAGGAGGAGGCAGTGAGGCAGCGTCTGGTCAGGTCAAAGACACCGTGAAAGACGATGCAGTGGAAACCCTCAGCCTTGCTAGGTAAAGGGAGGGAGCCGGCTCAGGTCCTGATGAGGTTTGCTAAGAACAGCAACTGTGTGGTCCTTTGACAGTCTTGGCAGTGGCCAAGAGCATTAACTCAGTGCAAGGACAGAAATAGAAATAAAGCTTTATTTATAGCACAGGTCTCTTCAGGGCAAATTGGAAACCTAATCAGTGAAGGGAAGTGCCATCATGCTCAGCACAAGGCAGGTGCCACCATACCCGCGTCGTTAGCTGGATCACAGGCTGCAAGATGACCTGGGAGGAGAAAATGCTTTGCCTGGCACGTTGCCTGGAGTAGCGGCCAGCTCTTGATGCTTTGGTTGGTTTGATTTGTCCAAGGTGGGCTTGGCCAGATACATAGTGCTAAATGGTGATGAAGGGGCAGAAGGAAAACTGCTTCCCATGTTACCTAACCATTTTATGTTCCCAATAGCCCTATTTTATTATGCACAAATGCAAATATTATTGGCCACATGGCGTGTCTTGTGCTTTCATTAATTTTAGCTGGGGTATTTAGAGGTAGGCTATTGTAAAATAAGCACACATATCATGCAGACAACAAATTATTGTTGTGAAAGCCTTTAGTGACTGCTGTGGGAGGGGAAGCTCAGAATAGAAATGAGATTTAGTTTGCCTCTAAGAGAATTTTTCTTCTCCAGGAAGTTTGCTGAGTATGTCTGCGAAGGCATCCCCTAGTAATACAGCACATGATATAGGCTGTAGCGAAGTGGTTGTTAACTGGTTTCCTGTTCTGGGGTATCCTGATTAGTTACAGAAGTACTCAGCTTATTTTACAAAGGTAATATGCTAAGGAATATTTAAATGTAATAAAAATTAACATTTCTTTTATCATATTAAGGAAAAAAAATCTGTATTTTTTAAAGTTTGCGCATGACAACAGTATGCAGTTAATTTTCTCATACAGTAGAGTGTTGATTTTGAAAATTACAGATTTTATCGTAAATTTACTGTAAGATTGACAAGGGCTGTTAAACCTTTCTGCTGATGTGAGACTTGGTGAAGCTGAGCTCACACATTTTCGGGATGCATCTAGTGTGATGGCTGTTCCCCTTTTAATAAACTTTTGCTCAAATCCCCAGTTCACTGTTAATTGTTTGTGTTAGTTAAATGGATTGCTTCAATGTAACGTGAAGGTGCACTCCTAGTGCCTTTGAATCTACCACTTTCGAATTTGTAAGCACATTGTTTCTATGCAAATAATAGATCACTGAAGCAGTGAAGATAAATATTTTAACTGACATACAAAATCCTTGGCTAAGTATTTCTAGACTTTTTTTCTCCTCTGTGTCCTTTGCAGGTTGTGTCTGTGACCCACTTTCCTGTTCTTCTATGGAATCTCAAGTAATTTTTGCAACCTTAATTATATTTTAAGATGAACTAATTGCATTGTAGATATGACACATTTTTAAAATGGTGCCTTCTAATCATAAATATTATTGAAGTGTTTGCATTTTGTTTTTTTTTTTAATGAATAAATTCGTAATCCCAAAAATCCATAATGGCTGGTTTGCTCATCAAGATTTCTAATAATAAAATATTTCTGTAAGTTAAGTAAGATTAATTTTGTACCTCTTTAAATTACAGGTTGCTTCTTCCTGTAACTTTGTTACAGAAATTTGGATGTTTAAAGTTTCTGGGAGTACAGGCAACATTCCAGCCTTGGTCTTAACTGGAACTTGTGTACATTTCGTGTTTGTTTCCCAGCTGGGTTGTGCTGACTTGAGTTTCTGTATTTGTCTTAATTTAAAATTGTATTCGAAGCTGCTCATCTTTTTTCAGCCTTTGTGGTCTGCAAAGGTGTCACTGGATGTAAACATCCTGGCTCTATGTCCTTGTGCTCAGAAGAACCTGCAGTACGCTGGTTTTTCTTAGGCTGTTTTCACGTCTGATTGTGTTCAGCATGTATAACTTTCTTGTTTTCTGGTTGGTGACCTGAGCTAGATTCACGTCCATGTGACATGCAGTAGTCACAAAATCAGACTTTTAACGGACTTTTTGTCTACATAGTGAAATTATGGCGTGCTTTGTTTCAGCTGTTCTCTGCAAATTGGTAATCTTACCATGTCGCACTGTATTGGGTCTCTTATTTGTTAGAAAAGAGCCTCAAAGATGCGTCGGGTAGGATTGAGGAAGACTTTTATTTGGGGCTGCAATGAAAAATTAATTCAAGACATGGCAACAGCTGCGGGTGACAATTTAGAGTTGCTGAATAAGTATTGTAATCAGCATTTATCACTGACATCACATGGGATTAAACACTTTGAGGTGATTGTTCTTGGGCACAGCCTTAGGGAGGATTATTACCATGACAGAACTAGTTGTCATGGCAATACATGAAGAGGAGAGAGGCTCTTCCTTCCTCCTTTGCTTTCTGCACTCCTCTGTTAAAGGAAAGCCTGAGAGCATTGACAAAGCTCTTTTTTTTTTTTTTTTTAATTAAATATAACACCAAATTCTGCTATTCATCTTTCGCGTTATGGTTGAAGTCACGATTACGTTGCGGATTACCTTTTCTGTTTAAAACAGGCGTTAACTTCTACTTTTTTATATTTAGTTGGTGGCAGATCTGGCACGTCTGGTGCTGCCTGGTGCTTGCTCTTGCTTTTTCCAAAGTTGAGCTTTTCTGAAAGAACCCGATTGATCTCCCTGTATCTGTCAACCGGGGTGACTTGATGCTGGTGAAAACATGTCACTGGTGTAGGGACTCTGTCCCATTCAAAGCTGTGCAGGGAAGTGGGGTAAAGCTGTCCCACAGGTTGCCCTGCCTGCTTTCCGTGCAACGCTTCACCTTCGTACACTAAACGGTGACTAACTAAAGTGAAAGTGGGTGCCAAAATGAAGCAAATCGGTGAAAAATGATACAGTAAATAGTCTCCCTGACTTCTTAATGGCTTTTGGTGTTTAGTGAAATTAATATGGCCAGCATTTCATTTCTGTATGATTAACTGGGAGCCGTAGTCCCGCAATTCTCTGTGCTCACCTTGGTAATACTTGAATAAGGTGAATTGGTCTCTCCACAACTGCTCAAATTACTATTTTGGAGTCTAATTTATAATTAAAGTTTATTTTTGAAGATCCAGTTTCAGAAGTACACTGTAAGCATTCCTTAATGGTTTACTATATACAGCTAATCCACTTTCTGTTTCATGTCATGAAATAATGAAAGATGCTCAGAAACTTCTCGCTGTTTGGGTCTCATCAAAATATTATTCTACCACTGTTAACAGTCTGTTACGTATTTGTTTCAGCCTACAAATACAAGTGCGGTAGCAAAGAGTTTTTATTAAGTGTTTAAGTGTAAGTCAGACTCATAACTTTACTAAAAATGTTTCTCTTATAAAAGTTCACTATTAAGTTAGATTTTTTTGAAACTATGTAGTCCTTTCTTACACATTGTAAAACATAAGCTTGTCTCTGTTGCTTTTACGAATAAAAGCAGTGCCATCTCTGAAATCTCTTTTCAGAAGTTTTCTTCTTAAAAGATGAGCAGTCCCAATTTAGTTATTAAATAAAAGCATCTGCAACCTCAAATAGAATTTGATACATTTATTTTGTGTATTTATTTCATGAGTTTTGGTTGTAGAGATTTTCTTAATATGGAATGATTCTTTCTCACAGTTGCTGCAGCCCAAGCCATAGCAGAAGAAAGAAGAAGCCAAAGTGGTGTTAGCCCTATTGCAGTCCAGACCTCAATAAACATAAAGACAGCAACTAAACCAGGTATAATTATTGGTCATTGTTCTTAATGGAGTACGGGGTTCACAGGGAGAGTTAGTGGGGGATGAGTGGGGATCTTCTTTTAAAAAGAAGTTTGATGCTCTTTCCTCAGGAGAGATGAGAGCATAAAGCGCCTGGTTAGATGGTTCATAGATTCGTTGAAGGTCTGGTTCCGATGACAGGCTTTTTGCTCTTGCTGCTCTCAGAGTTCGGCTGGTGAAGAAGCCTATCATTCATAACAATGAAGATAAATGCATTCTTAATGTTCTCGTCCGTTCAGTTCTGGCTGAAATTTAAGTTTTTATACCTACAAAGACTCAGGCAGTCTTGGTTCTGCTTAGCCTGCAAAGTAGCTTATCCTGCAGCGCTTTGAATTTGTCGTGATGCATAAACTATCTGTTCCCAGATGGAGTTTTCCTAGATTCCTGTATTTCTTGATCATAGGAATTAATATGTACAAGAGTGAGTAAGGATCAGAGCTGAATTTGGAATAAGTGTATGTTCTCACAACGTCTGACATCTGCTCAGGCTTTCTTTTGGCTGTACACAGTGGGCCTTTTAATCTTGTGTATACTTTCTGCTGCACCCATTAAAAATACAAGATTGGTTTAAGTGAGGGAATGGAAAGGGGGAAGGGCAGGCTATTCTGAATTTTCCGGCTGAGATCTTTAATCTCTGTATAAAGTGTGTGGTTCTTTGGTGGTATGTATCTCTCTGAGGATATTCCATAATCCTTTCGGTAGGAAAGACTTACAACTACTTTATTTAGATTTAAATGTTCAAAATAACTGACAATTATGTGTCTTCAATTTTTTTTTTGACAGTGATAGATGGTTCCACTCTAAGAACAGAAGAAAGGCAAAGACTAGCCAGGGAGCGTAGAGAAGAGCGGGAAAAGCAAAATGGTATTTTCTTGTTCCATTTTAAATATAATTTCTGAAAATCTTTGTTATAGAAGAATAACTTATTCTCTTACTCCTTGTTCAGTCACTTTTTTTTCAGCTTGCTGGGGACAAACAAGGTCTGACCTTGGTCTTACTTCAGTGACCATCTGTGAACCTCAATGAAAAAGTAGTAGAGTTGAGAGGAAAATATTCCAGAGATTTTTTGCTTTTTGAATGTGTATGTTGCTTCTGACCTTCCATTTCCTTGGGGCCACGAGGCAAATTTAGCCAATTTCTTGTTGAAAGCCTTAACAAGAACACTTCTGAAATGACAACCTTTAGCTTAGAACTGCTTCTTGTAGCCCTGAAGACTGAGGTTTGGGAAACACTGATTCAGAGAAACCAGAAAGGATTTAGCTAGTTGAATGGCTTGATTGCCTTGAACACTGCTTCTCTTGTTTCGTAGCACACCAGATTGTAGTGTCAGCAGTGTGTGCTTTATCTTATCTAGAATCTGAGACTTAGAGAAGAGTATAAAACTCTTGCCCAGCTTTATGCTGTTTGTGATGTGAATCTCAGTTTATGTATATGCAGCAAGACATGAAAAGGTCACAGTATGCCATGCAGTCATCCTTCTCAGTCTCCCAGCTGGTGAGGAGCAGTGTCTCACTCTGGCCTGCATGTCTGTGTTGCTTAATGTATGAGTAAAGACACATAGGAACAGGAGTGATCCTCTTATCCTAACATGAAGAGGGGATAGGACTAGGACGTATATAAATTCAGAAGTATTTTGGGGGGGGCCTTGTATGTAGATATTGCCAATGCATTGTTAATATAATTATCTGGTCTCTCAGCTAATTTCATCTGTCTAGCCACTGAAAATACCTCTACTGCATGTTCAACCACTAGCTTTTTGTCAGAGGAGCTGAAGCTTCCTGTTAAACTGTGCATAGCTGTGTCTAGGTGGAGGCTGTGGAGAATAGTGACGTAACTGTTTTGAACTCGGATGCAATAACTGCAGGGTTTTCCTGTCTTGTTGCCTGGCGCTTTACATCCTTTCATTTTATCTTATTCTAAAAAACTGAATTACAACACAGAAAATTCCACCCTTTGATACTCAGCTTACTGCTTATAAAGATTTCACTATTATGATAGCAAGGAAAGTGTGTATGTATATGTATAATACAGGTTATGTACATATCCTGACACTCCTGTCTAGACAGCGAAGTGTAATGGCAGGAAAAGTTCAAATTCATTGCCATCCTGAGGACAAAATTAGACATCTCTGTCATCATGTGCAGTGTCATCCAGCACTGCTAGCTAATCTTGCTGTATGTTTTAGCTTGAAAGGGTAATAATTTTGCTTGGTAGTTTCTTGCCTGTAATCCATATTGTAATATCAATAAATAGTTACGTTTGATTTTAATTTTTTCTTAAAAAATTACAGCTGCCAAAGAGACACAAATCCTTGAAAAGGAGAGAAAAGCAAAACTTCAGTATGAAAAACAGTTAGAAGAAAGGCAGAGAAAGCTAAAAGAACAAAAGCTGAAAGAGGAACAACGGAGGGCAGCAGTAGAAGAAAAGAGAAAACAAAAAATAGAAGAGGAAAAGGTACTATGTCTTGAAGTTCTGTAGTTTTATAGAAGCTTCTATATTATGTTCTTACCATGCTCTGAAAAGATGAAAAATAGAAAGTCATGGGAATGCTGTGTGCATTAGAACATAAAAACGTTTTACACATCTGTACGGTGGACCACATAGACACAAGTCCTCCATCCCCATCCCTGGTCTAGCTGTAACTATACCTGAGGAACTCTGAACTTTGGGAGCTGTGGTTGCTGTTTGGCCGGTGATTATTTTTCACATGTGCAAAAAAACCACTCTGTATTCCTAGATGTGTAGCTTCTTTTTGGTGCGCTTCACAGATCCTGTTTGTAAATTAGCATGGGTGACAGGTTTTAGACTTTTATTGACTCTGTGTCTTGCTTTCTGGAAGCCTAGCTGTGGCCTAAGAGGCTCACATTCTCTCAGTTCTTCCAATTTATAATTTGTTACTGTATATTGTGCAATTGATGTTACCTGTGTACTTAACATTTGCTGCTTTGAGCTTTGTATCAGCTGTTCTTTCTTGACCGTCACTTTGCCTTTGCTTTGATTGCACATGGACCAGCAGAGCAGTATTTGAGTTGTGGAGCTTGTTGCAGGCTTCATAGAAGCTGAAAATAAAAGTAAATACATTACTATGTGCCATCCCCTTTGATGAGTAGGTCTGCTGGTGTGTGTTAAATGTGTTGCAAGTTATGAAAGGGTTGATTGCCAGAAGCGGTGTGTCAGCAGTAAAAGCATAACACACACACACACACGCTTTCATAAGCTAGCTGTAAGAACTTGCTGTGGGTCATTGATGAAAAGGATGTAAGCCTGGCTGGATGTCCCCTTGGAGTTCAGTTATTGTTATACTGTTCTAGGAATAGGGGTGGTTTTTTTTTTGTTTTTTTTTTTTAACCTTTTTTGACTGGCAGTATTCTACACTGGTGTTTTATTATCTGTAATCAGCTTCTGGGTGTGTTCAGATTGATATTCCATTTGAACTTCATGGAATAATTTACATTGCTGAAGAACAAGCAGAAATGCTTGGTGTGGGCCTTGACTGCAGTCTAGTGTGGTATTATCTCTTCAGGCAACTACTTTAAGCATAAAACATCCCTTATGCTTCAAGAGGTGTTGCCCCTAAGCCTACAGTACATTTATTCATGAAATTTAGAGCATGGTAGGTATGTTTTAAGTAGCCACTGTGGTGAGTGATGAAGAGACTAGATAAAAAGCGTTTGATTGGTGTTAACCTTGTCTTTGACTTGGTCCCTGGAGGAAGATGATCTTGTACATAGAGAGCTATAAGAGTCGGGCAGGTAAGAGGATAGTGTGAGCTTGACCTGTAAACCTTGCTTTCAACCAGCAAGTGAAAAGAGATCTTGACTTCTGGACTCTGACATTAGAAAAAAAGATGCTTTTAAAGAAGCTATCTTAAGGCAATATTTGCCAGCAAGATATCATCTACGCTTGTAATTTAGCAGGTAGAAGTGCATCAGAAAATACAGTCTGCCACATTCTTGTTTGGTACTTTAGCCAAGTCTCATTTAGTTAATCACCTTACTTATATAATGCAGAGGAAGAAGCACAGTAGCAAGCACCATGGAAAAATAAGTGGTTCTCTGTCTAAGCCAGTCTTGAAGACAATTAGCCATGGCTAGGGTTGAGATACCTGTCTTATTACTCAATTATTCTGTACAGCTGTGCAGCTGATTATGTTGATATCTTGAGTTGATAACTGATTTTCCATTGTTTGTAAAGCAAAGCCTATGTCTTTAACTATGACTTTCAAGAATTACCACACTACAAATACCTTCTCATCTACAGACTACATAAAGCCTAGGTCCTTTTTTTAACCGGGGGGGGTGACTGAGCGTTATATTTCAAGAAAAAACACAATTTTATCTTTTGTCGGTGTATGGAATGCTTCCCTCCTTCCTTCCTTCCTTCCTTCCAAGTTTACTTTGTCTTTTCTACACTGTTTTACTGTGTCAGTCTGTGTTGTGAAGTGTTGTTGAAAGAAGGTGAAAGTCTTACATCCTCAAGAGAGAGAAACATTTGGGTAATGAATCCTCTTGGCATCTTACTGTAATGTATCAGCAGTAAATACTGCTTCAAAAGATCGCTTGGGATATGACCGTTCCAGAAGAGAAATCTGTTGTTGACACATGGATGGAAACCTGGCTGATTATGGAGAAGAAATGGTCTAGCATGGTTACAGTTCATCTTTGTGAGCAATAGCTGAAGTTCCCACATTAGCAGTTCTTAGTCCTGGAGACAGAAGAGAGCTTTGTTCAGTACTCTTTGTCCTGTCAGCAGCAATCGCTGTAGTCTAGAATTGATTAATCATTTTTGCAGTTTTGCCTTCACGTCTTGGTATTTCTGGTTTGATTGTATTTCTGTTAATGACAGTATCTGTTAATACTTGGGTCACTGTTTTTATAATTCTCCAAAAATACAAATAACCTTATACTTACACTTGGTATTTGATAATGGGGAATTTTAAACACCTCTTAGAAAAAACTTCAGAATATAAATAGTTTAAAGAACAAGCAATTATTTTTGCTCAGTTTGGGCTTCATCCCTATTTAGAAAATAAGTAATGCTGTTTACTGAATAGGAAATATGGTGGCTGTTTTCAGTGAAGTGTAGAATAGATTATCTGTGGTTTAGCTCAAACTAATCATGTTTACAAATTTGAAACCATTAATTGCCATTAACATTTTTGTGTGATAGTTTTTGCAACAAAATAAATAAAACATTTTAAATCTTGCTGGAAGAAAAAGAATCTGTATTTTGTCTTCTGGCATAGCTGTGCTTTATAGTTACGTAGCTTCATAGAGGTATTGTTTGATAATAGGAGCGATATGAAGCAGCTGTGCATCGTACCTTGGAACGGAGTCAGCGACTGGAAACACGACAAAAGAGATGGTCATGGGGAGGGTCTGTAACTCCAGATTCA
>VXAL01017282.1:186771-203162 GCA_013399475.1 Chauna torquata
TCTTTTTCCATATAGGGTTTTGCAAAGCCAGATATGTCCTATTGTCTAAAAGTAATTCTATATATTAAATGTATTTCCATTTGTGTTTCTGGCATTTGTCACTGAACAGACTGAGCCATTCATAGAAACCCTTTGGATCACTGATACAGTGGTGAAGTCTATATGTTTAATAAGCAAAATTATTTCTTGTAGCTAGTTTAAGATGGCAGCTCTCAGCTGAGACCCAGCTAAATCTGAATCCTGAAAATCTGTGCATGCTAACAGCATTACTAATTCAGCACAGCTGTCTTGTAATGCTGACAATATGAGATTTGAAAATGCAGTGAAAGTCTGAATGAGTATGATTTAACTACTGTGGCTTATTCTGGCAACACAGTAGAAGCATGTGAATTTTATTTAACTTCTCTCATCCCTTTCTCTGCACAGCACGAATCCCTAATTTTCTCCAAAATTAGCCACTTTCACTGTATTGGTTTACCTGTTAAGCATGTGTTCTTTGGATACATATATAAATCCAATTACAGCATTCCACATTACCAAATGTCATTGAACTTGGAAAGCAGGATATCACATTTATCTTGCATGCTTAGGAAAGCACTATTTTTTTCCTCCTGTATTCTTTTCTACCTTCTCTAATTTTAAAGCTAAACTTTAAAATGAACATAAAATAATGCCCTTTGCTCTTTCCTAATTTATGCAAGGAAATTATTCCTGTCTGTCCTTTTAATCAATGGAGGAAGACTTGAACCACAGTGTTGCTGAAGCATGTTAAAAATAAACAGTGTCTTCCAACAAACATGCTCCTAATGTGAAAATAAACACTTAAGCTATGCCTTATGCATCATGAAGTAGCAACAGGAAGTGCATCAATGTTCTGCTCCATTAGATCAGTTTGAATAACTTGGCACCAATTTAGAAAAATTTGTGGAGATAAACACATAATACAGTATTTGACCAAGACACTTCTATGCATCCACACTGTTTTAAATTTTTGTTAGGCTTTAGACTGAAGTTTCAAACACACAGCTGTCTTTTCTGGGCTGGATAATGCGAAATCATGATTGGATTCATTCTTTTCATATTTATTCCCATTTCAGGATTGTCCTTGGCTTCTTAACTTTCTAGAGCTCGTCGCTTAATTGTTGTTAAAAATCTACAAAAAACATACAGGATGCATAAATCCAACCAGCTTTAAAAAATAAAAATAAAAAATCTTTACTTGATCCCTTTCACCTTATATTTGTATAATTGCTGGAAAGAAAACAATTACTTTTGGATTTTGGAAAAATGACACAATATGAGCTCTGCTGCATTACGTCCTTGTGGCTGAGTAATGCACCTGCTCTAACAGCATATCTAGAGCAAATTTCAATACAGTATTTTTCCATCATCAATTTTTGTGGCAGATTTGGGATTAAAGGCTCCATCTTCAATTCTTAAAATGAAAAACACTGGGGGCAGATTTCAAATATTCTTTATTTCATATACTATGAAAGCCTTTCTTGTCTTTTGTATTGCTGTGCAAAAAAAATATGAAATCAGACACGTCCTTCCATGAACCAGCCGTGTCAGCAGTAATATTCAGGAACATTGACTGGTAAAGCAGCGTTTGTGGGTGATGGAGGTAGCATGCTGTGGAAAGTAAGGCTCATGTAACTGAACGTTTTACCAACTGTCAGCCGTTCTGTATTATGTACAGAAAGTGATTCATTGAGACTGCACCAAATACCCCGCTGATGGTCTGAAATTTAAAAATTGATGAGAGCCCCAGAGTCAAATGTTATGTTAATGACATTGCTGTCAGTGCTGAGATGAAATATGCAGGGTGTGGGTCTGTCGAGAAGTGGCAAGGCTGTGTAATAAAGCATCCTTGATTACAGAGTCCTTATAAATGAGGGAGGATTAGTGATGACTGCTAAGCAAAACTAGGCATTCAGGTGCACTTGGAGACTTGTGCTGTGAGAATAGGAATTGGGCTGCCAGCTTCTCTCCTTTCTAAATAAAGAGATTCCTTGTCCTAGTAGAAACTTGGAAGGAACTAAGAGACAGGTAATCTTATTTTATTTGGCCTAATTTTATGCAACCCTAGATAGGCAGTGCTCCAGCACCCTCTCTCAGTGAAGCTCGGTTAGAAGCTGGGGTTGAGAGCTGTTCTCTATCATAGTGGTATTTGTAAGATACCATGTTTCATAGCTCCTTACCTGGTTGCCAGCCTTGATGCATGGCAGTCATACTCTTTCTTTGGCTTTGATGCTACAGTTTGTTTTTCCCTTCCATTAAGAAAACACAGATGTTTGGTACCGCATGGGATTATGCTATATGCTTTTTCCAGTTCAAGTCCCTTGTTGCAAGTAATTTAACTTTCACACCAAAATACAGATTTACGTATATAACCAGGCTAACTTATTTGAGAATATCCTGTCTGTNTGACTTATAAAGATCTTAGGCAATTAATGCAAACTAAACTTTTCTGGAAAAAAGAAAATTCAAATATCTATATGAATACACTTTACCAATTAGATTTTTTCAGTCAAGGTATCAACTGGGGTATTTTTTTTATCTGAACAGTCATGTATAGACTGTACTTTTTTCTTTGAGTCTTCTAGCAGCAGTTTTATCACTCGTCTCTGCTAAACAGGACAGTCCACCTTCAGAACTTGTGAACTTGATAAAAAAGAATTACTTTGCTTAGTGTAATTTTTCTCAAGGCAAGATTTGATTTTCAACCCTCTGGGTCTCAGTAGGTGATAGACTGAAGCTCAGATTTCATACAGGTGCTGAAGTCCTCATTTGAACAAAGGGAAGTTTGTGTACAGTATCTTTACAATGTTAGGCGTCATTTGACTCCCATGTGCCTAAATGAAGGCAGGAGCTAAGCTTTTTTTTTTTTTTTAAAAAGCAGCCACTAGAGGGGAGTGTTTCCCTTTGAAAAGACCCAAATACAAGACTTAGGAGTTCCTGGTTTTTTGTATATGAAACCTTTCAAGGCTGTTTTAGTTATCAGAGTACTCGGGCTTCATTCAGAAAATACCGTTTTTGTTATGTTAGGAAACTATCATCTAAGCTCAATTTTTTGTTTCTTAACTAGATTGACTAGATTCCCCTTTCTCCCTCTTACCCCACGGGGACTTTCCTCTTATTCACTGTGACAAGTGCTTTCCATTTCATTAGCTTCAGCTCCAAAATGTGGTTTTCACTTCACACAGTTTTGTTGCTTTGAGAGGGAGGCCCATAGCTCATGGCATTTCAGGAAGTCTGGGTTGGGTACATGAATCAAAAGTACGATGCAGAGGCAGGGCTGTCCATAGGAATGCTCGGGCCCTGGCTCTTCCTGTAGGGAGCTGCTTAGCATGCTAGCCAAAGGGAAAAGAAGGCTGCCTCTGTGGTGAGTAGTGCTGCTTTTTCCTTTGGCGTTACTTATGCACTAATGAGTTCACATTAATCATCTTTGTGGTCCAGTATGCCAGCAAAATCAATTATTTGTGTTAGGTGTAGAATTTCTTGCATTTATTATGCTAGTCCACACTGCTTTGTGTGCATTACCGTTTTCTACTTATTGAGTTTCCATAGCAACAGATACATGCTTTTCCAAGGCTTTCATGCTCTGGAGTAATGTTCATCCTGAAAGAACGTTATTTGAAATTAAAAAGCAGGTCTTTATCTGGCTTGTGGTAGACTTGAAATTGTGCAATGTGAGATGTGATTTTATATGTGTGCGTATGTGTGTTTGTATACACATACAAAAGAATTAATTAATGCTTCCTGGTGCAATTGTTTCAGAAGAGTTGGAAAGCTGGTTGGAAACATGAACTTAAGGAATAGCTTTTAGAAAAAAATAGGAAATTTCTAAAGTAAAGCAGCCCCTGAGAAGTAATCGGAAATAGGAATGTTTTCTTGACTTTCTTCAGGACTTGCTTTTATCCTTCCAGAAGCATCTATTTTGTTTTGATTTTGTTAACTAGTGATTGAATAACTGCTTTGACATACTGGAGTAGAAGTTATGAAGAAAGAAATTACTGTTGTTTGGGTTTTGTTGTTACTTTCTCTGTCTTGCCAGTCTGGTAACAGCACACAAACCCAGTAGCCTGTGTTTTTATGTGTTAGGAGCACGGAGTTTAAAAATCACTTGTTTGCATACGTATGCTCAAAATCTTTGCTTTACTCCTCTAAAACTAAATGCCTTTTCTGTGTGCGTTACAACCAGTGCTAATTGCACCAAGTATGTTCAAAAGAAAAAGAAAAAAAAACAGCCCCTGATTCTCATTAAGCAAAAGTTGAAGTAGCTTTCAGGATGTAATACTTCCAAAGTTGTCTCAGAGGAAAGTGTGAAAGGTTCTTCCTCAGGTGTGAAGATGAATTCTGAAGTAATGACTTCTTTACACAGCCAGCAAGAGGTCCACCTCCACAGCAAACCTCAAACAAACAGAAGCTGTCGTGAATAAACGCTTGTCATCATCTGCAGCGCTTTTAAATGCTTCTGATCGAAGTAAGTGTTTGTGTTTCTGCTGGTAGCAGGTGTACAGCTTAACTTATTTGGGGAGGAGACAGGAGAAGGAATGATACTCCTCTTCCTCCCTTGCTGTGTAATTCACTTCATATTTTGATCTCAAATGCATTTCATGCAATTTGTTAATCCAGCTTGACTGTTCAGGGCTTTGACCCCATTGATGTGATCTCTGTTAGAGGAGAAGAGTAACGGTAAAGATTGCTGTTTTTTTTTTTTATTTGTTTCTGTAATCATTTTATTGAAGTCAAATCTTGGTGAATGGTTGATTCACAAATCATTTCACATCATTTGTAGGGGGTTGCATGCCTTAAATCACACCCTAAAATTTCAGCAAACTAGAAATGGTACAAAAATAAAGTTTGATTTGTTTTGTTAGACAGCTTTAGTCATTTGTTTGCCTGTGAGGAAAAAATCAACTTAGTTTTCACATTTTTCTTTTGTGCAGGTCCTGTACTCTATAGACACACACTTTCTTTTTAATCTCAGAATTCTGCCTTAACCAAATAGAAGAGAATGCATGAAAAACTCTGACACCTCTGGGAGTTTTTTGGGTGGGAAGAGGTTGTTTTGTTTTGACCTGGAATTCTAGTATGACTGTAGCCATAGAGTGCAACTCTGACATCATTTCCTAGCCCAATAAAGTCATGTAAGTTTGATACCGATACACAAATTATGCATTTCTCAAACTGTTAATACACACTGCTGCTTCCAAGCATTCTAAAGTATATCTTACTGTGCTGGTGACTGTCAAGGAATAGAAGTAGTCTACAAGCCAGCTATTCCTTTGATTTTATTTTTAAAGGGTTTCTGAGAGTGTTTGCACTTTTGAGATCCTCTACAATTTCTATGGCTTCCAATCTCATTTTGAATTTCAAATGCAGGGTGGATGAAGCTCCTGACTGCAGTGTAACACATTTAAAATGTGCACCACTCAACTAGTTTTAACAGAGCTCTAGAGGGATGGGATAGGTCTCTGTTTTTCCCACTCTGGCAGACTTATACATGTGATTCGCCTCTCTTCTTCCTCCCCTCTGCCCCATCCTGGTACGCATACACTATGTATAGAGAGGAAATATAAAATAGACCTTACAGAATGTAATGTAAAGGTCATTCTGAAAATCCTGGTGATCAGTCTTCTCCAAATGAAGGAAAAAAAAAAAGAAAAAGACACAAGGAATTGTACTAATCTGCTTGTTGTTAGGAAAAATAAAAAGACTTGTATTAGCACATACCAGCTTGTCTTAGCATGAGACTTCCTTACAGGGAATCTCCCCAGTGTTTCATAGGAGCCTGCCTGTATCCCAAATGTTGTTTTTTCCCAAAATAATGAAAAGCATTAATAAGCCAAGAGCTGTTTAATATGAAAACATGTTCAACTAGGTCTACAATGAAGTGTTCTGTCAATCTACAACCTTTAATCAAATTGGCTGTGCTAGAAAAATCCCTAACGTGGACACAGCTAATAGTATTTTTGTTGGTTCAGGTTGAAAGGTGATGCAGCAGAAAAACTTGTGTTCATACACTGTTTGCCTGGTAGGGGAATCAGTGAATATCTCCATACTGGCATAGCTGCAGGGGCAGTCTCTCTGAGTCACTGGAGACAGCTTGTGATCTAAAATGATTTTTATATATTATATATTTAATGTGTCTGCAGGGTTCAGCTCTGGGTATGAGTCAGAAACAGGGCTGTAGAGTACAAATTAAGCACCTAACAAAGAAAGTCAGTAATTATCAGCTAATTGGGATTACTTTCAAACTTACTGTCTATCTTGAAGTTCTTTGTGAATCTTTGTTTGCTTTGGAGAAAAAAAAATCTCAAATGGTTTGAAATGGAAGACATTTGAATAGGACTTCTGGCTACTTGGATCAGCTGGATATGGAGGGTGACTCACTGACAGATTTAGATTGCCACAGCAAGTTAGATCAATTCTGTGCTCTTGGTCTGGTGCTCAAGAAGAAATGCCTGTTTGGAGAATGATGACTAAATTCAAATGACAGAGGAAAATACAGTCACAAAATTAACCAAATTGCTTCTGCCATGTGTATGTGTCTGGGAAGGTGAAGGAGCAGAATGCAGAAATGAGAAAGGTGCTTGTCCCTGGATCAGTGGAGTATTTCTTCAGCTGTATTCTGTGTTAATTCTGAGCTGAGCACTTTGTTTCTCACTCTTACTCGTACAGAATGTGAGCAGTGGCCTTTTTTAATTATTTATTCATAAAGGCACACAAGGATGACCTCAGTAGGTCAAACAAGAGGTCTGTCAAGATTGACTTCATGTCTCTGTGATAAGCAACGTACAGGAGTGTAAGAAGTAATGCGTGTATGGAGTGATTCTTCCCTGATCCAGTTTTCTTGCTTCTGAAGGATTTATGCTATGAAGTGTCTTAATTGCATTTCTGTATCTTAGGGAAGTGGGGCTGGTGTTGGAGGGGACCATTTAGGCTTTTCAACAAAATTAATCCATGCGCTTTCACTTCCAGGTACCACAAAGCGAAGTGCCTCATTAAACAGACTGAATAACAAAGTTCCTCTACATTCTCAGCAGTCAGCACTCAAAAGTTCACAGGTGGAACAGAAAGGTGCTAGAAATTAGTTTGTTTTCAGAATTGGGAGGCAGTAGATGGGATATTTGAAATTGACTTTAAACTGTGTCCCAGTTTCATTACACATGTTTTAACTGATGCTTTCACTGCTGTACATGTGGTCTATGCACAGAAGCATAAATATTGTTATGTGCATTCCAGTGCCAGATATTGGGTCACTTCCTATAAACCAGCCTTATTCCTCTAAAAAGTGGAAGGGTGGGGGGAGAATAGACAAATGGTAGCCAAACCATTTAGCTTATGAGAAACTAGTGCTTCATAATGATAGATCAATATTTTTAGCTGATTTCTTGGCAAAAGCAAAGCATGGGAATGGCAGTTTAGAAAATCATACATACAAATATCTTGTTAAAAATAATCTTCCTTACGCTTGGTCTCTAGGAGGAACAGAAAAGAAGAGGAGCACATCTTTGAATAGAATGAGTAGTAAACCCCATTCCTCTCCTGAACTAGAAAAAGTGAAAAAGGAAGAAAAACCAGGTGGTTGTTTCATAAAGCTGAATATTTCTTTTAAAAACCATTCACAGTAAAGTTTGGATAGGCTTACTTTCACTGGTTTCCTTTGGTTCTTAAATCTTTAGGACTTTTTAAGGGCTTTTTAGTTATTCAGTGGTAAAGATAAAATTGTAAAGCGTAAAGATTGAATGTCTTCCTTTGGACAAAAAAAAATAATAATAAACCCTGTAAGAAGGACTTGACTTTGTTAGATCGTGCTCTGCATAGATCGCAAAATGTCTCTGCTCAGGAGAGAGAGATGTATATTTGAAAGCTGGTAGGATTAAATGTAAGATATAGTAAAAATGTCAGTGATGTGTCCACTTCTTAGTTAAATCTTATTTTTGCTTTTTTAAGCTCTCTTTCATTATTCAGCTTAATAGCACCTTATCTGGTCCTGCTGCTGGTCTAAACTTTGTGCATGTGAATAATGAAGGAAACCCGTTTTCACTTCAGTCTCTTTTGTTCTGTGTATTCCCCACTAGGTTACAAATATCTCTTTTCTAGTAGCTCTTTCTAAAGCAGAAGACTAGCAACTTTTCTAACACTTTTTTCCCTTTGAGTTAATGATTCTGAAACTTTCCTTTTTAGCAGCTGTTGCCAACAGTGGAAACAACATTACTCTTTTTCAGAATCTTTCCTGTATGGGAGAGTGATGAGTGCTGTCCGTGTGAATTTGTCTGTGCAAATGATGCCTGACAATAACCATTCGCTTTGACTTGCAAGTCTCCTATTTGTTACGTCAGAACAGCCTTTCCTGCAATTGAGAATAAACTGCTCTGAAGAGCTGGGTCAAAAACTTTTCATATTTTGACTGACTTCAGCATTCATCCCTGTTGTATACATGTCAGTCTCTGCATATTAAATTGATTGGCATTAAGCAAGCTGAGTACAAGTGCAGCATATGAGATTGCAGCATTTAATCTTTCTGTGCTGTTAGTTTGGTTTTCCTTCTCCATGACTTCAGTATTTTTCTTCCAAAACTGTTACGATTTGCAACGATGCTCACAAACCTCCTTTGCTTTGTACTGCATGTCTTTTTCATTATATGATTTCATGTTGGATCCTTTTTGATTTGTTCCCATCATTTAGCTCGTCGCTCCCAGGTCAGTCCTCTGGACAGTAGCGTAATCAGTCGCCTCCTCGCCCCCACACAGGCCTCCTTAGCTAGGAGTAAAAGTGCTGCTACATTATCGGCTGATGGACAAGATCCCTCAGGTAACAAGAGGGCAGCAAAGTCTGAAAGTTTTTTGCAGTTGTTCTTCAAGCAAGAACTTAACGTGAACTTAACATGATAGTCACTAGCTGTGCTACATTTCAGTGTGACTCAGACAGTTAATGTATGGTTATGTATAATATTACTTAGCCAATATTTTCTTTGGTCAGTAATAACCAATTCATAGCTATGTTGCATGTTTGCTTTGTAAAACCAGAGAATAATACTGGCTTTTAAACTACAAGGCCGGTTTACTTGCTCTGTGGAGAACCAAAATTCTGGTGTTTGTGGGTTTTTTTCTTTCTTTCTTTTTTTTTTTTTAACTGACTCAGAGATCTGCATTTGGGTATACACTCAGATGAACCTGAGACATATTGGTCAGAGAAGAGTGCTAGGAAACTAAACAAAAGGGAAGAAGAGAACCCTATCATTTCAAAGGAGGCTGAACAAAATAAGTGCAAGGTCTAAATTTCTTTAGGAGGAGAAACTCTTGTACAAGCATAGCAAAGGGGTTGTCTTAACAGAAGTGCAGGGAGCCCTGAGCTGGCTTTACTCAGGCTAACTGTAGGAGTAGAGGCATACCAGAAGGAGAACATATTGGAGAGACCCTAGCTGGCTCAAGCAATTTTACATTGGTCCAAAATGAGCTGGTAAGCCCACACAGTGGCTCAGCTTAGTGCTAGCACAGGAATTTCTACATCACGTTCTGTTGCAAGCCCTAGTTGCATCCCACATGTCTTATAATCATTGCTGATGTTAAGAATGCCCCAGTAAATATGTATGTGGAACCAATGTGGAGTCCTTTCTCCTGTCTTGCCTTATAACTTGCATTCCCAGTTTTGCTTGTTTCCTCTTTAGTATATTCTTCCATCTTTATTATTTTTTTTTTTTTATCTTATACCACTTAACTTGTTCCTAGTTGGTAATGGTAACATTTCTGCACTGCTCCCTTTGTGTAATAATCAGGCTTTTGGTTCATAGTAGTCATATTTTTGCACACCTGTCTATATGCCACTTTTATTTTACCATGAATATTTCAGTTCATGTCATGTGGGGAAATACCATCTTTTTCACTCTTACTGACAGCATGTGACTTATTCACTATTGCTGAATTAAAGATAACTTTTACATTCTTATCAGTTTACTTAGAAGTACTTTCTTTTCAGTAGAAGCCTACCTGTGCTTTAGCACAAACTAAGCACAAACAGAATGCAGTTCTCCTTACGCAAATGCTGTAAATATAAAAATAAAATGTATTTTCCATAAAGTTACAAAATTAAGTGCTGGCATCTGTCACAATGTATTCATGCTATAGAAAAATCACATGTCTAGTTTCAGAAGTAGATTTTTACATATATGTATGCTTATCCATCTATGATTATTTTAGTGAAAGAAGTAATTAGAAGATACAAATTAATTCAAAATTGTATTATTTGTGAAGAGATTGGCACTTAAAGTAGGAAAGCTGTTTTAGTTTAACAGTTGACCCTTTTCTCTTGATAGGTTTCTTTTACACCACTTATTTTGATTCCTTAATGTGGATAAAGGACACATATATAGTAATAAAGGGGTCAGAGAGGCAAAGTAGAATAACATAATGTTGCATAAATGCTTATTTCACAAGAAAAGTTTGTAAAGTAATGCTCAGATTCCTGATGTAATGCTGCTTTGTAACTACTCTTTGAAAAGAAGGAATATTTCCTCTGTGAGTATGGGGGGAACATACTTAAAATTTGAACCAGTCATGAAGAACTTGTAAAGAATCATGCTAAGCCATTAAAACTGTTCTGAAGTATTTGCGATGAGATGCAGCTTGACTGAAATGAAAGTAACACTGGTGTATTGCAAATTTAAGTGTTGTTTGGAAAAGCATTTTATTTTTATCTACTTCAGACTGCTGCTTTCAAAATGGTTTTATTCTTAGTGCTATTGCTTCCAAAGTACTAATCATGTGGTGGTGGTGTCTGTGTCCATGACCCACTGCAATGTGCACTTCCTGTGGTGTTTCTCTGTATGGTTTCTAACACACACAATCTTTCTTTCTCTCTTTCTCCCTCTTCCTTTTCTCCTATTCTTATGCTGTGCACTTGGTTCTTGTTTTGTCTTGTCAAATTCCTAACTTTTATAGAATCTCACCTCTGTCCTCGTTCAGCTTCAGCCAGTTCCATCAATTCCCCAGTCCCAACTCCTAAAGTGCCCGTGCGCAGTCGTAGCATCGACAGATTGAAGTCCTCTGTATCTTCATCTGATGCAAGTTCACCAGATTCAACCCAGGTTTGTTGAAAATCCACAGGAATTAGGTTTGTATTAATCCGGGGGTTTGGAACGGCTTAGAATGGGATCCTGATTCAACGGTTTGCTTTCTTATTGAGATGTCCTATAGTGTGTGCTTCAAAAACATAGTATTGAAATTGAATTGGAATTTTATGGTCCTTGATCTCTCTGGTATGTTAAAGGCAAGCTGTTTTCTGTTTATGGTTCCTAAAGTTTAATTTAGGTAACATACTGACTGGGTCTATGTTTTGGAACATAAAGGAAATGTAAAGTACATGTTGTTGAGGAGTTGTATGTTTGTTTTGATAGCAGCTACCCTGTCTTTAATGTATCCTAGAGTGAGCATTATTTTATTTTTACGTATCTTAGAAATCAGAGACGGAAAAACTGTCCCCAGGTTCTGGGTTAAGACGCCCTCCCTCACCATCTGTGTCTGCCCGTAGAAGATCCCCTTCTCCTGCTAATTTGGTGAAGCGTCCTCCATCACCTTCTACAGTTAGGTATGTATCCTGGTTAAATAGCTTAACTTATTCAGAATAAAATGAAGGCTGCTTCCTGTCTCAAAGACAGCTATGCTGGCAGAATTCGGATGACCTATGCTACACCGTGTTGATACACATAAGGATTTCACTTGTGGTCTGATTTCTCTTTTGCACACTAGGGAATGCAGCACCTGCTTGAGCCTTTGTCTCCTTTGTGCAGACAACATACTCCTGGTTTTCCATAGTCTGTGCCCTAAAACCAACAGGAAGCATGCAAGCTTCTGAATAAGTCAATCTACCTGTATTAGTGTAGGATGTTCCTTGGACTGGAGTCACAAGGTTTATCCTTGACATGGAGTGAAAGGAGGTCTGGTCTAACAGACCTGTTTTGATGTTAGCCCACAGGTAGTGAGCCCAGGTGCCCAGGGTATTTCAGAATCCTCTATTTGAGGTTTATGAGGAAGGCAGAAGTATTTGTGTGTGGATTTATTTTTAAAAGCAAGGTAACTTGCTTTTAGTTTTAGTAACTTGCTGGTTAGTTCAGTTAGCAAAATAACCAAAGTAGACTGCTGTCTTTCATTGTGTATTTAAGGTTTTCACTGTTATCCCTGAAAAATATTCTTTACTTCAGCAGACAGAAGACTCGCCCACCTTCTCCTAGCATATCAAAACAAAGGCCACCATCTCCTACTCTGGTCTCTAAACCAGCACCTATCCAACGTCCACCTCTCACACCAGGTGTTATAAACATTACCAAAAAGAAAACTGAAGCAGAGAGCAAACCAAAGGATAAGAGCACAGAAGGAACTGGACAAGAGCAAGGTGCTTCACCAGCCTTGGACAGGGATGCAGTAGCAGCTAGCACAAAGACCAAAGAAGGTGAGTGCATCTCCGTGGCTGAGACTCTTATTCAAGACAGCTTCAGTGTATACTAGAACTGGTGAAATAATTCATTCATGAGGCAGACCACTGGAGATTAGGATGCTTTAAGGTGGAAGCTGTTTATAGCTGATCACTTATACACTAGTTTTATGTGGTATGACTTGTGTGTGGATTTTAGTGCAATAGTCGGTTTATTCAACTTGGAGATTGAAGATTTAAGTCAGGAACTTTCAATATTATCGCTCGTACTATAACTTTAAGAAAAACAGAAATCCTGTTTGCCTTCTGGATTTCAAGCATACTAGTTGGGAGATCTATTAGCTTGAGGCTTGCAAAGTCAATATTTAAACTATACAAAGGTCTTTCAATCCATTCAAAAGTTCTTATAATTGCTTGTGTAGAGACCTGCTTATAGGAAGAAATCAACTATTGGTACATCTCTGTCTGAGAGCCAGTTCTCACAGAGCTAGCAGGCTATCAATCTTGATTCTGGTGAATGTGGTGCCTCAGGGAAAAAGTGGTCAGTGCATGGATCACACTGAGAAGTGACTGTGGTAGATTAAGGAGAGCCATATACTGGATAAACAATTAGTCGCCTAGTCCTCTTCATTGTGCCAAGTGAGCACAGCCTCTGTCACTCTTACTGGAAGAACACCATGTGCCATCTCCAGAACAGTCTGGGAGAGCCTTCTGATGAGGTCTTGCAGGCATTACTCTGTGGAGAAGGACTTAGGGGAGACTTAAGAGGAAAAGGTGGGATCTCTGGAGTTTAGACTACAGCCAGTGGGCAGTACAGAGGGACAAAATCCTTCAGAAACAAGGTAAGTGGGAACATATGCTTGCTGCATGTTACTGCACGTACAATTCCTGTTGTGCATTCCTCAGCTGCTACAGTTGCCTGTGATTTTTTAGACACTTCCTGACACTACTTGATGTTGGATGTGAAATACTGTTAGTCATCTGAAGAACTCATTTATGGTATGGTTCTCTAAGCATATGTTCCTGTAGAAGGAAGCCTGGATGTTGTAGTCAAATGTTGATGTTAATGAGTTGCACGTGCATCTTCAGTGTCACGTCATTCATCTTTGCAGTCAGAATGTCCATCCCTCGATGTGCTGCATTACTGTGATAAATGTCTTGCATGCCTCAGAGGGGGCATAATCGATTTTAATCAGTGTCAGTGGTTGGTTGAAACCTCCTTAACATGTCCTATTCCTGTAACTTCCAGTTGTTCTGGAACAAGAACACCTGTCCTTGTTCCTTGGATGCTCCACCTGTCTTCTCTCTACACTGACTTCTGGACCTATATTAGCTCAGTTTATCTGTTTCCATTTTATTTTATTGCTGATCTCCAAGCTAGTTATCTTTGTAGTGGTTCATAATGGGGCAGGGTGCAGCTCTTTTTCTTTTTTTGGCACATACAAGGTGAGGAACTAGTAGCCACGCTTTTCAACCTAGAGGTGATTTGGTTTATCTCTTTAGATGTTTTGGTACAATGCAGTACTGCTGAGTGAGGCAAAATCTTTGCTCTTAAAAAGTTGTTTTCACTTTTCAAGGAGCGGGCAATAGATATTGAAGAAAAGGACCTAATAATGGACATCTGTGTAGGCAGTTTACCTTGTGGGTTGGTGCAATACCATATTCCAGGCAGCTTTTGAAATCAAAGCGCACCAGTGGCATATGGCAGATCAGTCTCCAGGTCTTGTAGGTTCAGCCTAATTTCGACTTTGTGTACTTGTCTTCATACCATCTCTTCTCCCTCAAAATAAGGTTGATTGCCTGTTGCTGACAGACAGCAGTCAAGTCTTTGTCTTGCTTTTAGTGTCTTCATGCTAAAATATACTGTTCTGCAGTAAAACACTTTTTTATGTTTCAGTGACTTGGAGCAGTTGTTGTTTCTGGCAGCAGCCTTTCGCAGCTTCTCTGAGAGTTAAAAGGCTTGTTTCAACTTAAAGCATAAGAAGTGCTCCTTCATGAGCTCTCACCTTATGCATGATGATAGGTAATAAACTATCATGGAGCCTCACTTCTTTTCTATCTAGCTAGTGAAGGCTTTGGAATATGATTCCTAGATAAACTGTGAATAAATGATTTGCCTTGAAATGATTTGGAAACTTCCCTGTATCCAGCTAATAGTACGACACAAGCACGTTTGTGTTCTTGCTGTCAGGCTGGAACATAATAGTCCAGTAAGGAACTCAGACCAGTTTCTCCTCACGTAGCAGATCTGTGTAATATTTGTTCCATCTTGGTAAAAAAAAAAAAAACCCTCCTGATTAATGGCAGAAAAGGAGGAGGTTCAATTGTTCAATTCCCACCCCTTCATAAATTGCAGATTTTCTACATCCTTTCTACTCAGCTGGCAACCAAATACTGCTGGAGAGGAACTACTTAAAGCAATTCATATTCCTAATGGCTGCAAGTATCTTAAAAGTGCCTCTTTGATCTTAAACCACAGGCTAGAATTAAGTAAAATCAACAGATTAGCCATTAGTCCTTTAGATGCATTTTATTCTGAGACATCTCTCTTACCTCTTTCCCTCTTCCTCTTTCCATCACAAAAAGGTCCTTTGAGAAAAAGACAGTTCTTACTAGAAATGACAGTGGGTGTACAATGAAAATGGAGCTGAGTATGAAACTCTGGAATAATATTCTTATGGCATGTTAGCCATCACGTTGGGAAGTCCCATGTCCATCCCTATGGAAATAAACTAGGCACATGGACATGAAAGCACTATTGCAGTAACTGTATGGAAAACATCAGTAAAACTTCAACAGTGAAAATACAATGGGAAGATCTCCCATAGACTTAAGGTCTCCTACACTTTATTTTGGTTTTATGCTCCTTGTTTTTTTCCATATCAGTGGTATTCTGAATATTTTTGTGACTAATTTTCTTCTATCATTTTTGATACCAGATGTTCATAGTATTTCAAGCTACTATTACCATGTTATAACCCTAAAACCTATAACCGAAAATCCTAAAACATTCAGGCTTCTTGCTGAGAATTAACTTACCTGATTTAGGTTCAGTTTTGAGGGGGGAAGGAGGTTAAACCTGACAGTAAATGTCAACCAATTTTGATATGATTGATTTTCCAGTAGTGTTAAAATAGGGCTGCTGTGCTGGTTCCTGTGCAAGTGCATAATAGAAGATGGCCTTTGATACAAAAAGAGCCTAGTTTAAACTGGCAAGACACTCGGGTGGTAGAGAAGAGAGGTATTTTGATTTCTTTAGGGATGTTGTATACTGGCAACACTAAATGAAACCTCCCTCCTATAAATAAAAAATTTGCACAATATAGAAAGAACGCTTAGTTCATGCAAGTCTTGAGTAGGCAGATTCTGCTAATGATTCTCACAACTGCAAAGAACTGATCTTTCCTGCTTGAAGAGGAGGTTGAGGAGGATTCAGTTTGGCTGAACTTAGATTTAGAAGTGTCATGGTTGGATTCTTGTTAGTACCGACATGACTGTATTTTTTGCCCAAATCAGATGCAGTGTGCATTCTGGGGAGGTGCTTCAGTTTCAGCATTGGCTAAATCTGAATATCAGAAAACTTCTCTGTGACTGCATTCCATCAGTGCTCGAATCCTTTTCCTGGGACTACAAGAACAATTTTTATGCACAAAACACTACTATGATTCAGCTACTGAGGGAAATTATGCCTTGTAGCTGCAGGTAGTGATTATGTGTCCACAGGACTTAAGCAGGTTTTCAGGTATTAAAGTGCCTAATGATGGCATTGTGTTTTGAATGATTTCTCTTTAGGTTGGAAGCAAAATAACTGATCAAACCCTGATATCATTGTTCACTAAAATTACCTTGGTTTGAAGGCTTTCTAAAAGTTAAGCGAACATACATGTGCTGATTTATGAAATATTAAAAAGAAGAAAGGCAGATCCTCACCAATGTTACGGTGCTGTTGCTCT
>VXAL01017284.1:0-31974 GCA_013399475.1 Chauna torquata
GGGTGGAAAATAAGAAAAAAAAGGTGTAAGGAAATACCCTTCTGAGAAAAACATAGAACTACATGGCAATGAACAAAGACAGCATATAATGTAGAAAGACAGCAAGGATCATATTCAACCAATCAGATATAGACAGCCACATCGGAGCTCTCTGTCAGCTTCTTTTACAGTCAGCAAAGAAAAAATCACATTTCTATAACAGTAGAAAAGCAAATATCTAAAATAGGTCATGAGTTAGTCTAACATTATATTTTCCTCATCATTAATTATATGAATTGGGGTAGGGGACAGGTTACCTTAGATACCTAAGAAGCAGTCTGACAAGATAAATCTTACATCACTTTTTCTAAAGAAAATGATGCAGCTAAGGAAAAGAGGAGAAGAAAGGACTTTATCAGTTATGATGTGGACTGAGATACAAAATTGGTGTGTTGAAAGTCAGTTTCAGCATATCCCCGTCTAAAAAATTAACACAACCCTGGTTTTTATTTCTTGTCACCCAAATAAGAAAAGATGAAATGACTTCTGATCTGTAAAAGGAAAATCAAAGACACAACTGTGTTATTTCAGCTTAACTGACTCTCTCTTTCTTGGACCCAAGTGTTTCCTGTAAGTGTGGATATGGTGCAAAAGGTCATAACTAGGGACTGATGAGGGCTGATTTAGTTTTGAAGAGACGTGATTTAAGAGACAAGAAATACTTGTCCAGAAATTAATGATAAAGGTGAAAGTC
This sequence comes from Chauna torquata, assembly GCA_013399475.1. NCBI lineage: Eukaryota > Metazoa > Chordata > Aves > Anseriformes > Anhimidae > Chauna > Chauna torquata. Next base: position 734 of record VXAL01017284.1, read on the forward strand.
TGAGAAGTAGTTTGGAAAAGATCTGTGAAGTATACTAGCTGAAAGAAGACAACAAATATGGTAAAGAAAATCATGAGTATAAAATGGCTCTGGCAACAAAACCCCATTGATTTCACTAACTATAGCAGGCGGAGATATGAGGATGCTGAAGAGAAATCTATCTATATCAAAGAAGAACCAGGAGAACAAAGAAGCTCACATGAAAAGGAAAAGAAAGCAGAGGAGCAAAGAGACTAGGCATGTTAAAACCAGAAGAAAAAAAAAAAAATGTATTTTAGGGTCAAAAACCAAATAACCCATATCGAGCAAACTTAAAAAAGTATTCCAACTGTTGGACCTGTGGAGGCTCCCTCCCATTAGAGGTGTCTGGGTAACAGAACACTTGATTACTCTTGCTTACTTACTCTTACTGTTACTCTCTAAGGAAAGTGATCACTTTAGGAAATGGTCACATGGGGACTTCAGTACTGTATTTGCACAACTCTTCTGTTGTAAAAGTATGTGCAACTTCACATCCCTTCTCCTGTACCTGTACATAGCCTAGATACCAGCTTATTGTGCTTTAGACAGGAGGAGGGGTATTTGTTCTCGCTTGCTTGCTAAAGTTGTGCTGTTCTATACAGAATAAAAAAATGGTTATTGTGCTAGGATATGGAAAATGGTTAGAGCAGATATAGCAATGCTGAGCTTGTGGTAAATCAGATTTCAATTCTTTGCAGTTGTTGTTTTGTTATTTTGTGGCTTTGCTGAATTTCTGTCTCCACTTCAAATGAAAACACAATCTGTTGATATGTTACAAAGCCAGCCATCATTTAACATGATTGAATGATGCCTATCATTGACTCGTTGGTTGAAGGAAATGCATGTGGCACATCAATGGAAAAGTAAGAAGACCAGAAAATAATCTGAGCAGCACATAAACAGGTGAGCATCAAAGTAAATGTATGATGAATGTGCAATATCACTCAGGGAATACAAAATAACCGTTTTTGGTCATTAGTCAGAGGAATTCAAACGAAAATCTAATATCCGAACTAACTGTCAGAAAAATGCTGGATGATGTCTGTTGTCCCATTAAGACTAAAGTCATGTGCTTTCGATCTAGTGAAATCACCAAGAGAGATCAAAAAGAAAAGTAGATCAGGCCACATCAATGTTGTGTGTCTATTGGACCTTGGTCAAATGTGACCCCCTTGTTTATATTAACAAAAAGAAAGGTTAAATAATTTTATCTAGTTGAGGAAAACAACAACAACAACAACAACAAAACCATTATAAATCCTTTCCCAAAAGATCATATGTGCATGTGAACTCTTGCTATTTAAAACATTTCCCAGTCATTATGTTCATTTTGTTTCATTTTAGAGCTGCAGTAGGAACTGGAGAGGGGGCTAGCAGAGAGCTTTAAAACAGCAAGTACCTGGAGGAATGGAGTCTAGGATTTTTCTTGAGGGCAGGGGTTAATACTCATTTAAATGAATTTTTGGTCTGTGAAACTGGTGAAACATCAATCAAAACCATTTTGTGATGCAAAGGGATAAGAAAAAGATGTCAGCTTCTGCAGAAATGGTGGCAGAAGAGAAAAATTTTATTTGCTACTAAGCAGAGTGGATCTGTCATGTTGATCATTAAGATAATAAATACAGAGAAAAATAACTTATTTTCAGTTACTTTTCAAGGTTCTTGCCTTGAATAGGAACATTTTTTCCTACTAGATTTTCATGTCAGTATATGAGACTCACATAATCAGTAATATGAATCTGCATGTAGTCTCGAGTAGAGTTGGAAAAAAGCTCTAGGTCCAACGCTCAGGCTTAGCAAATATTTAAGATAAAACAAGCAGGGTCTGCATATGACTTGGCATTGTACCTCATTTGACTTATCAGTACAAAATAAATCATTTTCCAAAAACATAAAAGCATCCATTTCTCTTAAAGCACAACAGCTTCTATTTGTATTTATAACCCTCGATCAAAACAGATGTGTTGCTTAAAATCAGTCATCTTGTACTCATATAAAACATGTGGCAATGCACTATTTATAATCACATGCTATTTTTCAGGGAGAAAGCATATTCAGTGGGTATGCTAGATAATTTAAAGATCTCATGCACTGATATACAATCAGAGACAAAAAGCATAGCCCTTTGAAAAATATGTGATGTACTCATTTTATTTCAATACTGACAGTGAGGCAGATAACTTTGAATTATCTTAGCAGTTCCCTCATCCTTACACTCCTTGGTGTATTTTACACCATCGCATCAGCTGCTGTAAATAATAACCATCTGCTTAACAAGTGTGTCACTCAGAGAGCCTCAAATGGGCAGTAAACAGTAAGTTTTTCTCTGGGAACATGTATTACACAGGAGAGATGAGGGTACTTTCATCCTTTTTTTCAAATGAGTTGGTTAAAATGGTTTCTTAGGTGGCTTGAGCTGCTGCAGTGATTCCCTGAAGGTAAAGTACATCTGTAAACTCGGCTTACAGATTTGATTAAAAAAATACAGAAAAGCTGTCTTTTGGAAAAACCTATGTTGCAAGGTTTGGGAAATGAAAGTTTTGTTTCAAAATGCACTAGTTGCATTTGGAATCCTCTCAATCCCTGATCAGAGATGGGGAACTGTTGTAGGTTTTTGAAAGAAGTATAGCTGGGCAGTAAGTTACTCTTGCATTACTCTGCTCATTACATCATTTGTACACTGTGTTTCAATTGTCTACCAAAACTGAGGCTCTTTTAAAGAAGAATAGAAATGATATTTGAGTGCAACATTGCACATGCAGGAGAAAAATACTAGCTGCAGAGTCAAAAATAGTGATTTATGAACCATGTTTATTATTATTGGCATGCAAGCACTAATTTGGAGAGTAATGGATGCACATTAATACAGATACTGTCACCTTGGAATCTGATTACTGTAAGCAGAAACTGTCTGGGAGATGAAAGGATTATAATGTCTTGTAATTGATATTATTCTAAAGTAAATAATTGGCCATCTCCAATGCTTCGGAAACATATATTTTCAATGAACTGCTTACTTTGTTACCTGGGACAGTGAAATGACTGCTTTCCAGTCACTTTACGATGAGGCATCCTTGTGTGTAAAAAGGCATTTTATCAGCTTTACGTGACAGCTCTCCCAACACCTTTGAGCCTCTTGCTCTTTCAGGCAACAGCTCCAAATTTCTTTTAGTGAGAAGATTTCCAAGTGTTTGCAGTCAGAAATTTTCTGTGACAGGAGGAGGCTGTTATGTCAGTTGATCACGTCTTTGCTCATCCCTGCTCCTGATCAGCTGACATACGTACCCTTGTGGATAGTCATCAGATCATATAAATTAGAGGTTCCTATGTTGCACTATATTCAAGGCAGAGCAGCAACAGGAACATCTGCAGTTTGGGGATAGGGAGCTGTAACCAGCTACTTGACAGCTGTTTCCTCTTCTCTTTCCAGCAAAAAGGATCTTGGCAGAGGAGAGACTCTCCTTCTACACATATGGTGTAGCTGGTAGCAGGGAACTTGAAACAGCTGAAATACAATGCTGATGAAAATGGCCAGTAAAAAATGTCCTTGTTATCTTGGATGTGACAAGAACTCTGAGACAGATGCAAAGAAATGCTTTCATTTCCTTTCAGATGTGGTTTCCTTGCATTTGAGACCATTTTGTGATGCAAATATTTCATTTTTACAAGGATTTTCTGTTATATTATGGATTCATATTGAATACATAGAAAATGCAATATATTCCATGGCTTTGCAAAGAAGGGCTGCTTTGCTGGAAGATGTTTGAAACAATGGTAATAAAAAGTCCATGAAATGGGTGAGAAAATGAATGTATCCAATCTCAAGTGATCATGTTATCCCATTCAGTTTTACTTTTTAATCAAGTTGCACTTACCATGAATTTTCAGAAGAAATTAAAATATTGCTCTTTAGCTTTTTTTTTTTTTTTTTTATCCCTAATTTTGAGTAGATATTTTTCATGCAGTCCTCTCTTGAAGTTTGGCATGGTGGGTAAAATTTTCTTAGGGGTAGTAATTTCTTACTGAAAAATAGGCAAAGACTAACACAAAACATAATGTTGTGCAAGTATATTAATATCTATATTAAGTATTAGCAGTGATTTGCCTTTTCCAAGAATATCACAGCATAATGACTGTTCAGAACAAACAAACAAAAAAATTTTCTGGGCTAAATAGAAAAAAATGTAACTTGTAATCTTTTGTTTGCTCTTATTCTGGTCTAACTTCTTGTCACAGTTGCAGAAGATTCAATAAGCAAATCAAACATCTCTTCCATTGCTGAGCCTGGGAACCATCAAATACAGAAGAAAGTCTGAAGAAGCCCAATCAGATATCTTAAATATTTTGCTGAAATTAAAAAAAAAAAAAAGTAAAAATTACCTTTGAAAATGCAACAATTTTCAAAGAGATTGTTGCTAAGTACAAGGAGTTCATTACAAAATCCATGAGGTTCCACCAGTCATGAATGTAGTCCTGTAGTCCACCATCCCACATCTGTTTAATTTCACCCCAGATAAAGCCTGTAAATAGAACATAATTCATTAAGCATGAATACTAAATAAAAAAGTCTGCAACTATCCTAGACACTTATCTCACAATGGATTGTTTCCTTACATTAATTGTAAAGGAAAGGTGGATGAGAGCTCTAAATTACATATCTGGTCAGGTGAAATTTTATCTTTCAATTAATGTTTCCAGAATGAACTTGCCAGATAAACAAAAAAAATCACCTGCTTGTTCTAGGGCAATTTCTTTGGCTTTCTTCAATCTCTTTCTCCATCATACCCTAATAAGCATAAAAAGGGTCTCAGAACCAGTCACCACTGCCAACTTTGTCCTCAGTATACGCTGCAATATAATTCAGACTGGAGACTTTATGACTGCAGGAGCCAAGCCAACTCATTATTTTATTTCACTTGGAACACTATAAGGGAGAGGATTTCTATTATTGCTGTCAATGCTGAACTAAAGTCTGCCTTTCCCATAGGAAAGAACAATGTCTTCAGTGGAATATTTTTTGTTGATTCTTTCCTTTGGGACCTGAAGGAACAGAAACTGTTTTCAGGTGTGCAAAGCATGCATTGCTCTGGACACAAGGTGATACAGAAATATTCAATCCCAATGGGAAATTTTGCAAGTTGTCTGACATGATCTCAATTTAACAGCTCCAGAGACAACTGTGTTCTGCAAACATTAAAACTTCTCTGAAGCGGATACTCCACATTGCTGTATAATACGGAATGATAAAACATATAAACAACAATGGGAAGTTTAGATGCATACTTCATATTATTATCCACAAAGCTTTTTGGTTAGCAATATCAATAGAGCTTTTACATTTTTCACAGTTAATTCTTTGCTGAAAGGAATTTACTTTTGTGCTCATTAAAGGGACAACATTTACAGCAAAATAGGATGGCCTACAACATACGGATGTTGAGATACAGTTAATTCGTCATGGCTTTCCTCCAGCTGCTTATCACATGTTCCTTTAGAAAATGTTGAACACATTTCATGCAGGGACTTGTAGAGTCTTGCATCACTCTAGTCAGGGCTTAATTCACCTTAAACCTTAATATTTTGTCTCAATGGTCTTCTAGTTAACTGCAAGGGTAAAGGGAGTCAGAGGAAGGGGATAGATAGGACGAGTATTATTTAATTTTGTAGTGTTTTGGCTAAAGCCATTACTTTTGAAAGGAAAAATTCTCTTCCTCGCTATTTTGCCCCTTCAGATCTCAGCCACATATTCCCGTCTTGTTTCTGTGTGCTATCATCAGTAAGCAGAAGCCTCAGGAGTATCTGAATAATCTAATAGATTCAGCAAACTTTATTTTCATAGGGTTCCTTTTCAGACACACCACCATCACTATTTCTGCTGTCTGCAGAGCTGAAGGAACACATTCTGAGAAAGGACCATGGTGGGAACATGTGGACAGGGACATGACCGTTTAGTATCTACATCAGCCTAGACAGCCTCATTGCAACTCTACCTTTGAGTGACCAGATAAAACTGATACACAAAATATAGCACTGATAAGAAGTTAAGATGTATTTTCTTGCTTCAATCCAGTGTGGTGATTCACAGTTAGAAAACAGTTGAACATTATCGCGTGGCAGGGGTCAGTATCCACTAAGCGTCCACTGCTACTATTAACTGCCCAAGCATCATCACAGAGGGAATACACCTTCACAGGGCTACTAGGCAGGCTTATAAATGCCTGCCAGTTTCAGCCTACAGAGACTTAACTATCTACCTTTCACAGAGCCGCACGCTCCTTTTACACAGTAAAAACAAGACTACAGCACGTCTGGCTCCTGCTTCGCTCCACAGTCCCCTCCAGCATTCAACATGTAGTCCATGTGCTTGTAAATATCCCTGCTTGATCTTTTGCTATGTTTTAGGCACAACATCTTGAGCATCATCAGGTCATAAAAGCAGTGGTTTTGTGGGCTGCAATATACCCCTCATACTTCAGACACTGATCTGAATTGCTCCTGCTCAAACTGCAGAATGGCACATAAAAGTAACCATCGTGTCACAGGAGCCTGAGGTGGGGCTCAGAGGAGAGCTGGAGCCAAAGTCTGTGTAATACTGATATGGTCCCCAAGCCTCAGTGTTAGGGAACAGTTCATTGCTCTTTTTCACTAAGCGATCTTGAAACTGGGATGACCCCTGAGGCTCAGAAAGCAGACAGTTGCATTGACAGAAAATCCTCAAATAAAAACAAAGCTTTACAGAAATTGATACGCACATTCATAGAACTAAACAAACTCTCTTCTAATTCACTACAATTAAGCATTCTCTTTAAAATATGCTTTAAAAACAGAGCAGGAATAGGCTGGGGTGATCAATTAGATGAATGCCTAAAGGAAGCATTCCTCTACTCTACCCTTGTGAGGCCCTACTTGGAGTCCTGCATCCAGCAGCACAAGAAATATGTGGACCTGTTAGAGAGGGTCCAGAGGTGGGCCTCGAAGGTGATCAGAGGGCTGGAGCACCTCTCCTATGAAGACAGCCTGAGAGAGCTGGGGATGTTCAGCCTGGAGAAGAGAAGGCTCCGGGGAGATCTCATTGTGGCCTTTCAGTACTTAAAGGGGGCTGATAAAAAAGATGGAGAGTGAGTTTTTACACAGGCAAATAGTGATAGGACAAGGGGAATAGTTTTAAGCTCAAAGAGGGGAGATTTAGATTGGATGTTAGGAGGAAATTCTTCACTGAGAGGGTGGTGAGGCACTGGAACAGGTTGCCCAGAGAAGCTGTGGATGCCCCATCCCTGGAGGTGTTTAAGGCCAGGTTGGATGGGTCCCTGAGCAACCTGATCTAGTGGGTGGCATCCCTGCCCATGGCAGGGGGGTTGGAACTAGATGACCTTAAAGGGTTGGAACTAGATGATCTTTGAGGTCCCTGCCAACCTAAGCCATTCTGTGATTATCTGAAAGGCTGTAGGTTCATTAAAGTCTTCTGCTGAGATATTCTATGACTCATAACCAGCCAAAGATATGAACTGACATAAATGCAACAGGGCTGTTCTCTGTAAGACTGTTGCTCAGCATCACATCCTTTGACAGCACTGACTGAAATATAATAGAATTACGTACGGACTGAAAAAAAAATGCTGACTAATGCTTCTGCATTTGATCTGTTTTGTTACTGAGATTCAGACTCATTCCAACCATTTCCTAGGCTTCAGAAAATGAAATGTAATTGTAAAGTTGACATTAACTGAGAACTAGTGACCTATTAAAGAATTCTAGTGGAATAGAGTATATTGCTGTCATAAGTTTGATCATTTAGAATGAGAAGTGCAACTAATCCAAACTACCAATAATGTTGAAATCCTTTGTCAGTTAAAAGTTCTGAGTATAGTTTTACATCATAATGTTGGTGATTCTATTTTTTCTTTTTTTCTTGGTTCAAGACTACATTTATGTTTATCCTGATGCAGGGCTTGTTCTTTTCAAGCAAGTGATTTTGGAGACTTGAAATCGTACATTATTTTTGGCTATGCTGGAGGTGTGATAGTTTAATTTTTCTTTCCAGCCAAAGATCTAAGTGCAAACTCCTTAAACAAATACAGTTACTGAGATTTTATGGGACTCCAGAGAACTTGAAGCTACGCTGATTCTATTTCACTGACTGTAATGGAGAAGATCTTCTCCATTAAGTGATAATTAAATGATAAAATTGTTCTTTTCTGTACAGCAGCTGACATACAGCAAATTCAGTGGATAGGTCATAGAGCATTGTGGCTGGCGATGAGATTTTTCTTACCTACTTTTAGTTTTCTACAGTGCAAACAGCTCCATCTGAGGTAGCCACCTTAGATTCCCCTTAAAGTCAATGGAGAGAAAGTTGATTCTGGGGACTGACTCAGACGCAGACACAGCACTACACGTCTACATTTAGTCAGATGAATCCCAGCCTCATGGTCTACACCTAATGCAGAAATTAGTGAACAGGCTGATTAGGAGCTCTTCAATGAAGCAGAATTTCATTTAGTTTCAGCATTGTTTGAAAGATTTCACTGGTTTTGAGCAGTCTTCATGACTTGAAGTTCAGAGTCTGGGAGTTTCCAGCCTTGACTTTAAAAGCTTTCAGGGCCTGTGATACTGAAATGGGATTTGGAGCCAGGAGATTCTGTATCTGGTGGTGGTAGTTTTTTGCTTTTAACACTGCTTTGGGTGTCAGGTGACTAGGTTTGAGATGGATGTTCCACGCAAACGGATCCTACGTTCGTGACACACCTATTATCCGTACATGCATAGTAGCATTTCTCAGACATGTCAGATACCTAATACTCTCTTTGAAGGGAAATCTTGGAAGCTGCAAATTCCTAAGTTGGATTGTCAAAGTTCATAACTCCAGGGCAATCACACCACGAAAGCCGAGTTCAGTCTTTGGAGGTACCAGATCTCTATGGATAAGTATCCTAAGGGGTGCTGAAGCAATGAGTGAGGAGAGAACTGGAATGTTCTCTATAGACCTGTAAGTCCTCCCAGGTGAGCCTGGGAAACTGTACTCTGAAGTCTGATAACCTTTCTGCAAAGCTGAGGACTTCTTGAAGGCCTGATAAGCTTACACAATGTAGCAGTTCTGGGCAAGGAACCTCAGAGATTCCAAGCTGTGCGGTTTAGGGTTAATTTACAGTCACACATCCAGAGGTCTTGAAATCCTGTTGCAGATCATAAAAAGGAACTTTTTGCAAGAAGGAAAAGTCAGCAGGGAGAAGTCAGCTCTTCCCATCAAAGTGTCTGACACATTATGCCAATTTTGTTCTGTTACATTCATTGGGAGAATCAGTTAAAGGTTAAGAAAATCTATGTACTTTTTAAAAAAGAAAAAAACTCCCAGAAACCAATGCAGTATTATCTCTGTTATCTTGCACACTTCTCTTTTCTACCTGGGGGACTTATGGGTAGCTGGACACAACCTGACATTGTTATCTAAGGAGTCTTTTGGACAATTCCAAAACCTGACATGATACAAGAGCTGAAGACATGCAGAGACAAGACTGTCTGATGGGTATATTCTTACAGGTAGGAAAGAGATCTAGATGTCAACAAGGCAGAGGATGTCACCACCACCCCTGCACCCTGATACTAGGGAAAAACTGCCAAGAGGAACCAGCCAAATACAAGGAGTAGATCTAAAAGGGAGAACCTTTAGACAGTTGGACTAGGAACAAGCTCATTGTCCAAAGCTCCCTTTGTCTCTCTGGGAGGAAACAAGCATCTCCAAGGCAATGATCCTGTCATCTGCAGGTGGCTGAATCTTCCCATTGACTGAAAAGGTAGCCATGGAGAATTAGGCTGAATTAAAACAGATGTTTAACTTTCAGGTACTTCTATTTAGGTGAAATAATTCTACGTGTTGTAGCTGGATAAGCTTTGCATTGTCCTGATTGTCTCTTTGTCCCATCTCTCTTATTCTAACCCTGTGTCTTCTTACCAGCTATATTTCACATCTCTTACACCCTCATCCGTCCGTTCCCCATCATTCTGCTTTTATAATTTATTTCCACTTAAAAGGAAACTATGAACATTATGCAGATCTTCCACCTCATTAATCAAAGATTTAAATAGAAAAGTTGAAGGTGAGACTTCCAGGAATTTGCTGTTATTGTTTATAACTTAAAAGCTAGAGTAGTAAAACAGAAATAACAGCATGGATATTTTTGAAAGAGGCCGAGATAATAGAAAAAAAATTTGATTAAACATCTCATAGTTTTAATGGAATGAAATAGACTTAAAGTCAGTGCAGGAATCCCACAGACCACATGAGGCCCTGGAAATTACAGACAGCATGGAGAGATTTTGTAAAGCACTGTGAAGTATTACACATGCAAGCTGATCAATGCAACCGTTTGACTGAAGTCCAGCTTGACCAATACGTTCAACTTGAATGTCAAAGAAACTTCTGAAAGTCAGTATTCTGAACTCTGTTTTTAAAAAGATTTGTGGATCCCTAGCTAATCTTGGCCTTACCTTTCCTGCAAAAGATTTGTTGCTCTTTGCTATTTTTATTCCTTACCAGTTAGTGATGGGAAGCAGGAGGCTCCTCAGGCTCAGTCTCTGCATGCCAAGTTCAACAACAACCTTTCAGTATGTTTCTTGAAGAGCATATTTTCACTGGACTGTGAAACCGCTTAACTGACATACTCGGTTTTGCTCAACAATGCACTCGAGTTTTTCACAGGTACAAGAAATGAGACAAGCTGCTAATGATTTAAGCTCTCTGAAGCAAGGGGAGGTCATTCCAGGGAATTCAGTAAGCATTAATAAGGCTTGAAATATCTCTTCTGTTTTACATCTGGTCTGACAAAATGATCTCTATTGAAGGGATATGAAGGTGGCAAAAGGAACAGCAAGTCATTCTGGTGTAATTCAAGGGTTCTTAATCTCTGGGGCATATATATATATATTTAACAGAATACAGCTATTTCAAATGAACATGCACAAAATCAAAAGCAAGCTTTCTGCTTTCCCCTAGGAACAGGGAAACAGATGTTTGGGAGGAGAACAACTATGCAGAGTGGGTCCTTTGTCAGGTCAGGCAAGGAGCTGGGAATGACAAAGCCAGAGGCACTGTTGTCACAGCTCTCTTCCCAGGACAGTGATACTCAAGCAGTCTGAATCTGGGAATTGCCAGTTGAAATTATCTGAGCACACAACTCAACACTGCAAATACTTAATATCTAACCTCCGTTCACTCTTTGTCCTCACTTTCTTAGCTGTACAATTCAACTTAATTCCTTCCCCCACAGGAGAAGTGAAGATGAGTTTAGTAATGCCTCCGGAATGTAGTGAAAATGTAAAGAAAAATCAAAGATTACGGAGCATTCGAGCTTTTTGGATGAAATATACTTTATCAGAGCTCAAACTATTCAGTGCTGATTATATATCAGCAGTGCATTTACTCTTGTGTTCAAGGAAACTTCCAGGAAACACTGATCAACTGCAAATGAAACGGGTCTAGGCATGACATTATGGACTGTGGTGTCATATACATATGTATTTCACCCACTATGAACTGGCAAGTGCAAATAGTCTGGACAATCAACATTGAACAGCCCCTCAAATACTTATGGCTTAGTTTCACCAACCATCAGATTGTTCAGTTGCTTGAATATTTAGGCAGCAAGGTGTCCATATATGTGGGATAGCTGTTTCCTTGACCCAATATCTTAAGAAGCAAGAAGTCTGACTTTTGCAACGCTCTTATAAATGTTAAAAGCAAATATATGTAATTAGCAATTACTTTTTTTTTTTTTAAGTCTTTTCAATTTCCTTTGCAAAATGTTATGAAATGCAAAGAATTGTGATTCATTATCATAGTGGAAGATTAAAGGAGATTCAACTTAGTACATCTATCTTAACTTTATTGATCCTTTTTCTTCTGTTTTTATGCCTCTGTAAAAGAGAGTTGTAAAAAAAAAAAAAAAAAAAAAGCAAGAAAAAATATTTAAGATCTTGTTCCTGTAGTGTATATGAAAATAAATTGTAATCCTGAATTAACTGTTATGGTCAATATGAATTGGGCAAAGGGGATAGTAAAGTTCAGATTAATCCAAGATGCTTGTCCAAGCCATTTCCCTTCTGTGTACCTAAGCCTTCCATACCAGTGGACTGTACACAGTGATAATGTAGTTGTCACAGTCTGGAGAAGTATGAAAGTCATTGTATTTTTGGAAGGGATCATGTGCTTAAACAGAAGTGTCTAATGTCATTTTAGATGCCCTAGGGATATCCAACTGGTTGCATTATGCATAATCAAAAAAGGTACAGGTTTTCTGTAGGGTATTTATTATAGGTAGAACGTCTCTGTAAGTATATCAGATTCTCAGAGACTTCAAACTGGTACCAGTTTCCTCTTTGCAGGCACCTTTATGCTTTCTTTATGCTTATTCTGATTTAATCTCCTAATTCATAATGACCAAACTTGCTAAATGTCTGAGTTTGGAGTAAGGGGCTATGGTCAGATACGTAAATATGAAGATACAGTACAGAAATTCTGCACATTTCTGTGTTTGAACTCTGCTGTATAATAATATTGTAGATAGAAATTTAGCTATCCAAAACTATCAGGCCATTCTCTCAGGTACTTTTGTATAGGAGTCTATAAATCTCTTTAAAGAAAAAGTATATCCTCATTTACTGCTTGTACATCTCTATTAAGTTCTACAGGCTTACATGAGGAGTGGAGCATGCATAATTTTACTCATTATCCCTTAATCTCCATGGTTTTATTGAAATTTTGTGACAAGCATTTGTTGAAGTTGATTTAATACAGAAATTACTATCTTATTTTCACAAAAATATTGTGGAAAGGGTAAAGGGCAAGGCTTATATCTTATTACCAAAGAAAGCATTAGTTTATAAAACAACATGTATCCTAGATGTAGGGTCCTGCAATCTAACACTCATTAAAGTGTTGAGTTTTCAAATGTGTGCAAGGCTTTAATCCACAAAGGGATGCAAGACCTGCAGGAAGAGTAAATGAATGTATAGCTTGTCTATGAAGCACAGAAAGTCCTTCGTAGCACTGCTCAAAAGCTCTTGGAGCCCTGCACAGAGCAGCACAGCATCACGTGTGCAGCTCTAGACAAGGCCAGAAGTAGTTATGTAGGGATGTCTGAAACTGCTCATCAGCTTCTCCACTAGTGGGCATGTAAGGACTGAAGATCTTGGTAATAAGGATCTAAACTTCATATTTGGGAGCCCAGTCCTGTGAAGGGGTCTAGTCATTGAATTTTTCTGTGCTTCAATGCCTAAATTAAGCACATAGTACTGAAGGCAGAATTCACCATGCAAGACACCTAAATTCCCCATAAATTGCATGTTATGCTCATTTTGAATTTCAAGTGTCTAGCTGAGGTTCACAAGCTATGTGGACAGCTATGACAGATTGGAGGAGAGGAATAGCAGGAACTGGAAAGAGGAGTGAGTCTCAAACATTGTATCTCACCAGCACTTAGTGTCCTTTCTCAGAACTTCATCTAGATGTCTACATGAGACTGAGTTTCAGAGTTTGAAGCACCTTCCTTTCCTGAGATGCTGAAACTATATTCAATAGTAGTGTCAACATTTGACATTGCAGCTTTATAGCTAAAATTCTTTCACAGGGAACAGGAAACTTGCCTTTTCTCAGCCTGAGGGAAGACAGAACCTCTTTCTCAGGAGAGTACTAGGGCAGGCATAAGGGGAGAGGGAGGGGAAACATTGACCCTCCTGATAAGAATGGGGACAAAGTGAAACTGAAGAAGAACTACAGAACGAAAACAAACAAACAAACAAACAAACAAACCCTCACAACATTATTGACAACCTTAGTGTCTTTAGCCTCCCTACTAGAGCACCAACCATGAAGAAAAGTCATTAAAGCTAGGCTTTGCACACACACCGTTTTATCCTGATCAAGTAAAGATCTTTATTCTGATCTAGTAAAGAACCTGATCTAGTGGAAGGTATCTCTGCTTGTGGCAGAGGGTTTGGAACTAGATGACCTTTAAAGGTCCCTTCCAAGCCAAACCATTCTATGATCCTCTGATTCTGTGATCCTTAAGCTATATGATTATAACGTCCAAATGCAAAATATTTGAATTTTAAAGGAGCAAGAACAATGGTACTCCACTGAAAACAGGACTGAGGCCTGATGAGGATCTCAGGATACTGCCAAAATCTGTTTCCATCAGCAAAATCTTGTGATTGCAAGAACATATCTGATTGCATTTAATACTTGTTTATACTTGAATACTTGTCTATATGTGATTATTCTATGTTATTAAGTAAAATCAGAGTCCTCATTTATAGATCGTACTTGTGGGAGGGAAGTTTTCCATAGCTAATAAGACTATATGCAACCTGAACATTCAAACAACCATTGTTAAGGAAGCAAACTCTCTTATTTTCTATACTCTGTTCAAATACTGTAAAAGGACAGTAAAGATAAAATATTACTCCATCTATCACGAACCCTACTTCAGCTGCAGCTGTTTCTGAATGCTTAGGGAAAGGATATGAAGACAGAATAAAGTAAAGGCTCTTCTAACTTCCAGGTTTGCTAAGTTCAGAGATATCCTTGTCCAGATACCACATCTCTGCTACTGTGACTAGAAGCCTCTGATTATGGCTGATTGTGACAGTATGGATAGTATTCAGTAACCAAAACACTGTCTGTAGCTCCATTGCAGATGGAACACAGACATTTCCAAAGCCTTTTCAAATTTAGGATAGAGTTTTACTAGAATAGCAAAAAATACTTAAAGGCTATACTATACTTAACTAGAGCTTACAGCACCACTGAAAGTATGTTCCCAAAGAAAACATTTTAATCATAATCAAAACAAGATATATCTCTTTGGCCTCAGTTTTGGAAATGGCAAGACCATTATAGACTAAATCTTGCACACACAAATACACATATCAACCAACACCACTGGCAACCAAAGAATAAAATAAAATCATCCACATACAAAGTGCTTACCTCAGATATTTGAAACCTGGTAAATCTCCAAGTAACTGAGTGAAAGGTCCTGTTATGGCAAGATTCAGGCTTTAGTGACAACAAGTGACTCTCCTGATGTTTAAATACATGACTTCATTGGTGGATCTAGTTCTGGGATCCCCACCAGAAAAGAGAGGTTACCTGACTGAGTTGAACTAGTAGAAGGCCATCAAGCTGATTGGAGGCTGGACCATATGATGTACGAGAAGAGGCTGAGGGAGCTGGATTTGTTCAGCCTAGAGAAGAGGATGCTAATAGGGGGATATTGATGCTGGCATCCACTAATGAAAATGCTGCTTATGAATAATTGGAGAAAGACTTGTCCTAGAGGCGCATATTGAAAGGACAAGAGGTAATGGTTGCAAGTTGTGGCATGGGATATTCCAGCTGATACCAGGAAAAAAGTTCACTAGTGGCTAGATGCAGGCATGGGCTGCTGAGAGAGGCAGTGGAATATCCATCCCTGGAGAAATTTCAAGACGTGACTGGACAAGAGCCTGAGTAACCTGATCTATATCTGTAATTTGCCTGTGTTGAACTGCAGTTTGGATTAAATGGCCTTGAGTGGTCATTATGTGCATTATCCTTCTTTGTGACTGAAGTTGTGTTCCAGCTTTGTCTGGCATTATTTTTCTCCACTGCACCTTATTTGTCACTATAGGTTATGTACTGTTTCATCTTTCTGGTTGTATTATCCTTCATATCTGCTCCCTGGAACACGTCAATTTGTACTGGCTGTTTCATTTTTTACACATTTTTCTACCAAATATAAAAGATGATGCATGGTGTACATGCCACTTCCATGATCTCTTCATCTGAAGTGTCTTGCTATGCCATCAGTTTGGATGTGCATTTCGTTCAGTACTGACGAGAGTGTACATTCCCACACATTCCCCACAGCAGTTTGCTGACCATGAATGTTTGCAGTTTGCACAGTTCCTGAACATCCACATTCTCTACAGATTCACGCGTTCTAATAGTCTGTATAAACCACTGACAGAAAGAACAGGATGGGGAATGCATTGTTAAAGATATGCAGTAAGGCTGCATTCCTGACCCAGGAACTATTCTGAACGACTTATTTGCAATGAACATTTGAAGATGCCCATAAAAGAGCAAAAACCTCATCAAAACACATTTGCCTTAAAAATGGTCCTTTTTGCTACAGTCACCCCAAACAACTGGCAAGGATCTTTCTAACCCCATCTGCTAAGCACCAGAAATATAGAAATGGTAGTTGGCTTTCTGCTCTGAACTTTGTAGCATTCCCTGGTGAACCGAATGCCCCCTCAGAGTACATTTAATGTGGTCACTGCTAGGTTTGAGGCTCACGTTTAGAGCAAACTAGAACAGGTATGGGAAGTCTATAGGGATCAATATGATATTTATGCGAACAACTTTCAGGGCACACAGGATGAGGCTCATTTCCCCTTTGTATCACTAGCATGCTCAAAGGCAACTCAGGAACTGGGCAGTGAATTTGATTATGCAAAATACTATTCTTCCTCATTTTTTTCAAAATATGGGTTTGTTGTTTTCTGTCCTTTTTTTTCAGTGGTGATAGATTCTTAAGTACAGGAGACAGGCCTATGCTTCTGCAGTGTGAAGCATCTGGCATGCTTGGGAAATCTGAATTAACATCTGCTAAGAAGAAAAAAATAATTTTCCTTACCAGCGAAAGCTTATTTCGTATTTGCCTAAATTCAAAGACAGGATATTCCAGCTCTTCTTACCCAGAGAGTTTTCCACTCTTTTCCAATTCTTTCTTAAAGTAACATAACATCAGCCTTGCTATGCTGACTTATTGTTCCATGGCTAAGCACCACCCACTGTAACACCGCTTGTGTAATCATCTAATCATGTAAAAGACAAAATCAATGCAGAAGTTTCCTTAAGAGACTTTTTAAATATAAAACTGATAGTCTCCATGGAAATGTAGCTCAACACAGGTTTTTCCTCTGAACCTCCTACTCTAGTGACATTT
Source organism: Chauna torquata (assembly GCA_013399475.1). Taxonomy (NCBI): domain Eukaryota; kingdom Metazoa; phylum Chordata; class Aves; order Anseriformes; family Anhimidae; genus Chauna; species Chauna torquata. The sequence goes on from VXAL01017284.1 coordinate 17,743, forward strand.
TTAATATGTGCTAATTATGCACATTCAGTCTTCTGTTGCACAGTAGTAGGCAAGTGCTAGTTACTGTTTTGGTTGTTGGAGAGCTTAGATCACTATGGACAATCTTGAAACTTCTTAAGTTCTATAAAATAAATATACGTATGCTGAAATTCATTTGGAAGAGAAGCCTGGAAAGTAGAACTCCTCTTCCTCTATTCATTTTTAGAGAGGTATCTATTAAAATGCAAATTACATGCAGAGCTATTTTAATGGAAAGAGACAAAAAACAAATTCTATTGTTTAAAATGTTAATAGTTTTTACATGCTGTAGCTGCTGTAGGATAACCTTTGCTTTGGGAAAAGGGTTTACTTGGTCTTGTTCTGAATTTCAGAGTAAAACTATAATCCTCACGCCACATTGCTTTCATCTCAGATTCCAACAGTTTTCGTCTACATCCATAAAAGGCAAAGATATATCTATGTACCTTTCAGACAGGATCCCTCATGCAATTCAAGAATTCTGTATATACTCTTTTTAAGGATACTGCATAACTGTTTATAATACAGACATTAGATGACAGAGTAAATTGTGGCCTAGAAACTAACCTTAGCTTATTTATAAGGACTTAATAAAACTATTTAATTTATTGTCAGATGACTGGACCACAGTTTTTTTATATGTGAATTGAAAACAGTGGGTTTGGGCTGAGATTAATTTCTTTAAAAAAAAAAAAAAAAGGCTGAAACAGACATGTTTATCACACGCTGCAAGCTGAAGTGTCCTGTGGAGCTGTGTGTCTGTCTCCTTCAATCACAGAGGGAACTTAAGCATCTAATGAATTGCCTGAAGTTTTGATGAAAGAATCTCGGACCTTATTATTTGGGTGGACTAAGGCAGTGCAGCACCCAAAGTCTGAAAGCTAAACATGAAACTGGAAGCCACATGAAACCACTAAGAACTAGATTTGAAGGCTGGACTATTTGGTGGAAAAGGAACTGACTGGATGGCTGCAGCCAGAGAGTTGTGGACAATGGCTCTATGTCCAGGTGGAGGCTGGTGACGAGTGGTGTCCCTCAGGGGTCCATCTTGGGACCAGTGCTGTTTAATACCTTTATCAATGACATAGTGGGATTGAGCGCACCCTTAGTAAGTCTGCAGATGACACCAAGCTGAGTGGTGCAGTTGATATACCTGAAGGGAGGGATGCCATCCAAAGGGACCTGGACAGGCTTGAGGGGTGGGTCCACATGAACTAACGAGGTTCAGCAAGTCCAAGTGCAACGTGCTGCACCTGGGTCGGGGCAATCCCAGACATGAGTACAGACTGGGAGAAGAACTCATTGAGACCGGCCTTGTGGAGAAGGACTTGGGGGTTCTGGTGGATGAAAAGCTTGACATTAGCTGGCAGTGTGTGCTCGGAGCCCATAAAGCCAACTGCATCCTAGGCTGCATCAACAGAGGTGAGGCCAGCAGATTGAGGGAGGTAATTGTCCCCCTCTACTCTGCCCTCATGAGGCCCCACTTGGAGTCCTGCATCCACGTCTGGGGTCCCCAGCACAACAAAGATATGGACCTGTTGGAACAGGTCCAGAGGAGGGCCAGGAGGATGATCACAGGGCTGGAGCACCTCTCCTATGAAGACAGCCTGAGAGAGCTGAGGTTGTTCAACCTGGAGAAGAGAAGGCTCTGGGATGACCTCATTGCAGTCTTTCAGCACTTAAAGGGTGCTTATAAAAAAGACGGAGAGTGACTTTTTACACAGGTAGATAGTGATAGGACAAGGGGGAACAGTTTTAAACTAAAAGAGAAGAGAGTTAGATTGGATGTTAGGAGGAAGTTCTTTACTCAGAGGGTGGTGAGGCACTGGAACAGGTTACACAGAGAAGCTGAGGATGCCCCATCCCTGGAGGTGTTTAAGGCCAGGTTGGATGGGTCCCTGAGCAACCTGATCTAGTGGGTGGCATCCCTGCCCATGGCAGGGCGGTTGGAACTAGGTGGTCTTTAAGGTCTCTTCCAACCTAAGCCATTCTATGATTCTATAGTTCTATGAACCACTAGGGATCACTGTGTAAAATGAACCAAGTTTTAGAGGCAAGAGATTTTGGAAGACACATATTTCTCTGAACATTATAGTCTAGATTAACCACAAGCTATTTGACCACGTTATCTGAGTATTGATCTTTATTCATGCTCATAAATATTTGTTTATGCAACCAGTTCCCTTGAGTTGACTTGTACTGCTTGTGGAGAAAAAGCTTATTCAGCACAGGCGGTAGAGGGACAATCTGGCCATATGAGGCTATACTGCAAATATTAATAGTGCTTTTAAAAATGATAGTCATCTTGATAGACATAATTCTCAGGGTTAATGGCCTCTTCAAATAAGTGCTTTGGGATGCTGAGCTGCTTAAACACTTTCCTAAGAAAACAACTGTGTTAGAGGCTGAGGGCAATGGAGGTTCTTCTTTAGACTGCACTTTTTCTGGGAAGGAGTTAGTCATCTAAATTATAGAACTGCCTTTAGCTGAAACTAACCCTTGCCCTGCTCAAATTGTGCCTTTTTCTCTGGGATCTTTTGTATTTCTTTTAAAGGTTAGGTTAGTGATAAAACCTACTTTGGCGTGTCAAGGTCAATGTGTCAGCTACACATTTATTCTTATTATCCTTTAGCCTTAGGATACTGTGAAAGGTAGATAGATACCGACTACCTGCTATTTTGGAAGGCTGAACAGCAAAGCAACTAATATTGCCTCCGAGCATGGGACAGCACTGAAGAGCCCCTTGCTTCTCCTCAGCTTTGTAGCATTTATTTCTAATGAAATAATGTATCAAACTAATGAGCTTTGTATTGGTTTCTTGTAGATGACACAAAAATGGAAAAATTACTCGAGGACTTTTTGTTATTTAAATGTGAATCTCATGCACTGAAGTTAGTCTGTCATATCCATAGGAAATGTCATTCTGACCAGCCTGACAGATTAATTCCTTTGCAAGCATAATAGTAATAGACATTGGCTTTTTAAAAATGTTAGTAGCAATATGTACCCAGCAAAGGAATACACACCTTACAGTGAAGACTGGTGGTGAGGACTATGTTATGCTGTGCTATCATGGGGAAAATCCCAGATGGCAGTTCTTTCTGAGAGCTTCTCAGCAAATAAGTGTGCACATGTTTTTGATCATGCATGCTTGTTTGCTTAATTGTAAGACAGATGTAGCCCTGCTTCCTGCTTCCTGTAGTGGTGAAGTGATCTGCTAAGGAACATATAGGGGAAAATCCACTGACTCATTCTCATCCCTTATGTCAGACACTGCCAATTAGTGTATTATAAATTCAACACTGCATTGTAAATTATATCAGAAATGATGCCAAAAGCCTTGTCAGTTTAGCTGCTTTAAAAAAAAAAAAAAAAAGCCAAATGTCTAGGAAAAGTTGCAAAACTGAAGAGAAGCAGCATCTTAATGGGAAGCTCTGGGAGAAATATCGAAAGCCCACCAAAACGCTTCAGAGATTGTGCATGAACTTGTCTATGTGATGATGATTTAAATGAAAATATCAAACTTAAATTCTTGCAGTTAAAGCTACCAAGTCCTTCCTCGCACAATTTCATTTCAGGCTAGACTAGATATATTTGGCCTGATGTAGTTAGGAATCAACTTATGTTGAATGAAATAAGAAACAGGAAAGAGAGCATGGCATGCCAAAAGAGGTACCATCTAGTAGCGGAGACAGGTAAAGACAGAGAAGATCTAAGACAGTGTAATTTGATAGGACAGAGCAATCACACAGGCAGACATTTAAGGCTGACGTGGTCCACACAAAATAGCCTTTCAATAAACCCAAACTGAAATTTTATTTTGAACTATCAAAACAGAGAGTTAATCTTTTCCCTCTTTTGAAAAATCTTAGCAGATTTTCTTATGCCTTCTGATGAGATATTTTGTTTGAAGTTTTATGGCAAGTTCTCATCAGTGTTTTGGCACAGAAAAATTACTCTGCATGGATATTTTAATGAAAATAGTCACTTGAAAATGCTAATCAGCATTATTTACAACAGGTGGGTCAGTGATATTAGAAAGAATGCTTTACCTTCGTAGGTAACAAAAGTCTGTGATAACACTCCAGAATTGACACTGTGCCTTGTTCTAATATATGAGAAGTAATTCAGTGGTAAAGGAACCCTTTTTAAAAAACTAGACTAGCAAAGGGGAAAAAAATATATATAAGGACATTAGAAGAATCAGGGCAGTTTCTGCCCTGGAGAAAATAGATGTTAAAAAGATTGTCAATATTTATGTTTCATGCCACTACTTAACCTCAATATTTATGTTTCAGGCCACTACTTAACCACACACTACTTAATCTTTTCCCTTGCTGTAGTATGTCAGATATACTACTGGGTGGGTACGCTTTGGATTTTTAAACACTTCCCAAGTTGTCTACTAATCCCACTAAGTATTGGAGCAGATGGACCATTTGCCTGTTTTGGTAGGTCAATAATTTATGACAGAACTCTCCACCATATCTTCCTGCCTCAGGAATGCTTGGCAAAACCACAGGCATCAAAAAACTCGTCAGTGTATTTTCTTTAGTAATACATTTACCCAGGACCCACGGTAATATCATCCACTCGACGATGGTTGGTGGTGGTCCCTGCATTCTCACGTCTGACCTGTCAATGTGCTGAGAGGCAAGCAACAGCAGGAACAGAAAAGTCAAGTAGGATGCAGTATGGCAGATAAATTTGATAAATGGCTTTCTGATGAACAGCCCTAATGGGCTTTTGGGAGCTATCAGGTAGCACACAGAGAAGACTGGGAAAAGGAGTCCTATTACAACGCATGTCAACATCTTCACAGCCCAGTGTCGCCTCCTCCATCCAGGGAACTCATCATACCAGCGGGATGCAAGCAGCTGCTGGCAGTTGGGTTGGGCAACAAACTATGGAGAGAAGAGGAAAGGGAGGTTGGTTAGTTACCTGCTAGAATTATGAAGTTATTTCCATGCTATGTATGTTAATAAGTAACGTTTGTATAGAAATTAAAAAAAAATTTCCAAAGGCTTTGCACACCCACTCATACCGACAACACCAGCAAGGCAGGGCTGAATCAGCCTGCCCTTCCTTCAGTGCAAAAAGTATAGTAGAAAACCCTCCAAATTCACTTTTCACAATAAAGCTTGACTTCCCCATGAGTAAAGTACACAAGGAGCCAAAGGACTGTAAAATGCAGATACCTCAAAACCCGATTTCAAATGCAAAAACATGTACACAAAGAATACCTCTGTTATTTAAACAGCAAAATTTGTGGATAATTCTCAGAACACCAGGTGGAAGTCACGAAAATGAAAAGCATGCTATTTCTTACCAAAGCACAAGTAAGATTTGTAAACAGAAAAACTGAATTCAACAGCCAAAAATGAACGATTCTCAGTATGTTCCCTGCTAATTCTCCAAAAATCAGGTTTACATAGTTTTATACTAAGCAAAACTCCTACATATATATTACATAATTCTTACACAATATGAACTAAGCACTAGCATTCCCCAGTGCTTCACTAATCCTTGTCAGGCTATATTCCTATCCTGTACAATACTTTATGGTCCGTCTATTCTCCACCATATGATTTCAGTTTTTAAAATATGATTCTTAAAATTGAATTTCAACAAAAATTAATATATCAGTAAATATTTCATATTTTTAGCTATTTTTCGAAGAAGCTTTAAGTATATTCAAGCCTTTTATGTCATATTTTTAATTGATCATTTGTTCCTGTTTTCCCTAATGCTTTCTTTTTTAAAGGGGACATACATTAGTAGCATGCTAGACTTGATATCAGAGATATAGAATTGAAGCAGCATATGCATCAAAGAGAGCCAGAGTTGTTGCATTTTATTTTATTTTTTTTTAATAAAATAAGTAGAAGAATCTTTTTCCTTCTTATATTATGTACATACATCATACATACATACATTGGATTAAATCAACAGCTGGAGACTTAATAAAGCTATGCAGGAAATTCTTTATCTTATTAAATAATAAAATTGTTAATTTACACCAACAAGTTTTATATTTGAGTCCTAATTAAACACACCTAGTTTTGGATTTTACTTGATTTTGACAACACTTGTAACCATAGAAGCCAAGTTCTTTTGGGGATGAGCAATAGGTAACTTCTCAGTTTCTGAAATCACTGGGACTCCTGTGAGGAGAAAATGTTATTTAGTCTGGAATGAAATGACAGTCAGCATGTATCTTTCTATATATGTCTGGATCTTGTCAGAAATGTTAACCTGAGCCAAATTAAGACCTGGTGTATGTTAACGAAATGACAGCGTCCTTAGCAGAGACATATTTGCCTACCAGACACCAGCACTGAAGCTGCCCATGACTGTTGTGAAAGAAAAGATAATCTACGCATACCATAAGCATCTTGAAAATAGCCTTAAAGAAGAGTAACAGAGTGTTCTCTTCTGTTGGGAAAAATGCATTCACAAGGTTTCAGGGTGTTTATTTCAAGATATAAATGCCTAGAATAATACTGCATATAATCAGAACAGTTTCTAAGTTATGTGCTGCCAACTTTTTAATGGGGGTCTTCCTACAAAAATTTTCACCTCAGCTTGCTTGGGTAGGCACAGATTAGTGCTTTGCTTGACTAGTGGAAAAAATATGACTCTTGGACTAATTCCTGAGTAAAATATTTTCCTCTTATTTTTNNTTTTTTTTTTTTTTTTTTTTGCCCCAGTGTGTGACAGAGCCATGTTTGTTTTCCCTTCTTCATAATATATTCCTGTTACAAAGCCTCTCACTTTCTAAAAGTAGTTCCTAAGTCTTGCCTCTTTCTGCCTCCTCAAGACCTTTGGGCCACCCTCATTGTTTTAGGGACCCAGGTGAAGGAAAAGCTTCCAGTGGTTAGTTTAAAGGTTAATGGTGGATGTAGGGGGCATACACCTTGCCAAACATGGCTAAAAAAAGAATTAATTTCCCTTGCTGTAATGTAGATCAAAAGGGGTAAAAGGAGTTTGTTTTTGTTTGTTTGTTTCTTTTTTTCCCATGACCACCAAGTACTGGGCTGCCCTAGGACTGGGTAGACCGGAATTGATGTAGAACTATCTCATCCCCTGAGAAGATGCTTGCTGACAACACCGTCAGAAAGATGCTCCACACCATGTTGGCAGTAGCTGCTTAGTTCTAACATTCATATAGATTAAAATGCAAAACATCCAATGTTAATACAGAAAGGAGGCGTAATAAGTAATTGCAGCATTTCTGAGCAGACTTAAAAATTGTTACCTCCTAATACCCATATTAGATTCCATTTTGTTGTGACTGCATGGCTAAGGTATGACGAGTAAAGTACAAGGGTTGCTTTCTGAGGCACAAGAAATTTTTCTAGAAATGAAGAAAATTTTCAAGTCCTGGACACTGAAGAGTCAAATATTTTTAATTCTAGTTTTTCAAGAAATTGGCTCTCATGGTTTTCTTCAAGTTATGACTGTTACCGATGCTACACGACATATTAACACTGCTCAGATCCTCTGACTATAGGGGAAAACTAACTTATACCATACATTTTATGTGGTTAGAATTAGGGGGACCACCACTGGCAATATACTTTAAGTGACTTACTAGATATAAAACACATGAGAAGAGACTAAGTGGGCAGCATGGACCAAACATAAAATACTATGTCAGCATTTTATGAGCTGCACACATAAAGAAGCATTTGTAGTAGTGCAGGCAAGGGCCTATAATAGAACCCACAACAGATGATATATTGCTTTTCTGGGAGATCCAGATATCTGGTTTCATGCTCTCACTTTTAATGAAAAACACTATTGGCAATGTTAGTGAAAAATGTCCTGAAGAAACAAAAAAATGTCTCTTCATTGCAGCCTTTTTTTTATGGTTCTGAGTTCCTTTGACCATATTTATACACTATGAACTATTCTAAAGTGTCTTCTTCAGACATCTGGAAAATTAACCTAAAACTCTTGCTGACACTTCTTTTAGAGTTATGCTTTTCTGCCTCATTTATCATGGAATTGTATAACATTATTAAAAATGTCCAAATTAGTTTCCATAAATTTGACTACTGGCTCCATTTTTTGTGCTGAAGACGTTGTCACCATGTATGGCAAAATATGTTCAGTACTGATAACTACATTTACTATACTAGCTGAATAATGAGGGAAGTTCTCAAATGGGGAACAGCTGTTGGGGTACTCTGACAACAGGAAAATGCAGTCAGTGCTAAACCTACAGGCTTTTTCCTCAGGGGTCCAGAGAGGGAGAACTTACTGCACACTGCATCTCCTTTCTTGTCCTTGTGGACCTGTTTCCTTCTGAGGAAATGAGGGCAAGATGATATGTTCCCACACCTTGTCCTCGTGTTTGAGCACATCATGCAGGAAATGAGGTCTGGGAAGTCTTCCTGTGCTGGGAAGTCTTCCTGGGCCCCACAGTATAAATGCTGCCTTTATAGCCTTTATAGACTGTCTGAGAGACATTATCCATAGGTCACATATGGTTACATAGGTCAAGTAAGTTGATCTGTAATATGTTTTGTTAGTGATCCTGAACGTGTATTACAATTGGTGTTTTGATTTATTCACTAAAAAACCTCTTATCTTAAAATAAATAAATAAATAAAGATGGTTAAATCAGATTTATACTCTAATTATGGTAAGCATTTCTATTAGAAAAGACTAGAAGATGTGGGTGGAAAAAAAGTCATGCTCCAAGTAATAAGACACCTCCTCTATAAATGGATTGGATCATATATAGGATGATATAGGTCCTCTGCTGAACTGGAGCCTAAAAGTATTTTAAATATATATTTTGCACAAACATTTTATGACTAGCAAAATTAGGAGTACTCTGCGACAGTAATTTGCCAGTTCTGCATTGCCTGTGCCAAAATATTTTCACTGTAATTTTTTTCTTCTGTAATTGGAGATATTACATGCTGAGGTATTCAAAGTATCTTTTGTACTGTCAGTATTATGTTATTTGACTTCGACATTGTCTCCATATAACTAGCAATCAGCATGTTTATATATTTACACATTACAATGCCTTCCATAAGTTTCTAGCAGTTTAATTATGTGAGGGAGTTTTCTGTAATGATTATTCCTGGTTGCAAATCTTTTGCTCCTTCAGAGAGTCTGCTCGTCTGAAAATGTTTTGGTGTTCATTCTCTTAGTTGCGATGCTGGGAATTGGTTCTTCCCTGACAGTGTTGAAAATCAGAAATTATTCACAGTGCCAACAAAAAACAATGTGATATAAATAATAGCAGAGCCAGATTCTAATGATACCGAAGTATAAACATTGCGCACAATTTCATTTTCACTGCTTATTAAATCTGATCTGTAATTTTGCTATAATACATGTTCTACTGTCAGTGGAAATGATGAAGAAATAACATAACTGATATTGTTAAATATATAATGACTTTCTAGAAATAACATGTTAATAAAAATAAATAATTTTATAAAGTATATTTCAGTCATCATAAGTCAGTTCTTGCCTGTACCGCTACACGTTTAAGCATTTATTTAATTATATTAGGAAATATACAAAGATATTAAAAAAAAAAAAAACACAATTATAATAGAGTGCTCATTTTTACCCTTACAAAGCAGTCTAACAAAATCTGAGGTCCAAATTAAATTCTCATTCTGAGATCAGTAGGTGTTTTTGTATATGTAACATGTAAAAAGAATGTAATTTATCATCTAGAAATGGAAAGTTGTCAAAGGACAGTGATTTTCTTTTTGACTTTATGTAGAAGTGGGTTATGCTGTAACACAGAAAACTATCCTTGATATCACTCTCCAACAGATGAATGTTAAAGAAGATCTTTCGGTGGGGATGAAGCAAAAGTAAATGATTATCAGAAATTTTCTTAGTAATACCTTTCTTAAAACCATGGGCCAGGTTCTCTATTGTGCTACTTTCTACTGCCATTACAGCCAAGTTGGTCGGAAATGTGGGCACTGAAGTCTGCTACTTTGTCACGTACATTTTGCAATGATTGTACTCCAGTTCAACAAGAATTAAGCACAATTACTTACTTTCTCTAGAACATTTTATTTTTTCTTAGTTTACATATTTTCCTAGACATGCTATGAAAACCCAAGCCCTTCTAGTTATATAACTTCAAATTTAGATGTCAAAATACTCTCTCTACTGATAGTGAAAAAAATATTTGTTTGGCACTAATGACAGATTCAAGTTCCAATCTCATTAGGTAGATTCCTAAATATGGTTTCTCCCCCTAGAGACATCACTACATATTCTCATCTATATCTCCACCCCAAGATATATTGCGCATGGGGAGATTTAGATTAGATATCAGGAAAAACTTTTTCTCTCAGAGAGTGGTCAAGCACTGGAACGGCCTGACCAGGGAGGTGGTGGAGTCACTGACCCTTGCGGTTTTTAAGAGGTGCCTGGACAAGGTGCTACAAGATATGGTTTAGTAGCTTAGTGGGTAGTATTGGTGATAGGATGACGGTTGGACTAGATGATCTTGAAGGTCCTTTCCAACCTTGTGATTCTGTGATTCTGTGACTTAGGCACTTACTCTGTGATGACTGGTTCATTAAGACAAATAACATTTAATTGCAATTTAAATGCTTTAACTTGGTTGACTGAATCAGCATTGCATTTTCCTTTCTAAAAGTTAGAAGCCATTCTTTGGACTCCTTTGGGTGCACTTCTACTGTCTGTTTTCTGCCTCAGGCCAGGAGCCCTGGCACTCCTGTGCGCATTACTGTGAATCTTTCACGTCCATCCTGTTCAAGTCTAGTGTCAACTGGAGAAGGCTGTCATTATAATCAAGACTCTTGCAGGAGCCAAACCACTGGGTCAACTTTTCCTCAGCTCTGTCTGCAGCTTTGTCATTACGGGAATTAACCAGCTCCGTAAGGATCAGAGCACCAGAGCACACCAGCTTGGATATCATCAGGTCAATCAGCTTTAGGTCAAGTCCCTATAACGAAAAATATTCACAGCATAGATGTCTTCATAAAAATCCAGAGTTTACACTGCTCTCACAGACAACAGAACACAATGCCACCGGTTTTCATTGTACTTACATAATAGAATCATAAGATCATAGAATGGCTTGGGTTGGAAGGCACCCTTAAGGATCATCTAGTTCCTGAAGTGGGCCGGGACACCTTCCACTAGATCAGGTTGCTCAAAGCCCTGTCCAGCCTGGTCTTGAACACTAACAGGGATGGAGCATCCACAACTTGTCTGGGCAACCTGTTCCAGTGCCTCACCTTCATTATGAAGAATTTCTTCCTTTTATCTAATCTCAGCCTACCCTCTTTTAGCTTAAAACCATTACTCCTTGTCCTATCACTACACTCCCTGATAAAGAGTCTCTCCCCAGCTTTCCTGTAGGCCCCCTTTAGGTACTGGAAGGCTGCTGTAAGGTCTCCCTGGAGCCTTCTCTTCTCCAAGGTGAACAACCCCAGCTCTCTCAGCCTGTCTTCATAGGAGAGGTGCTCCAGCCCTCTGGTCATCCTCGTAGTCCTCCTCTGGACTCACTCCAACAGGTCCATGTCCTTGTGTTGGGGGCCCCAGAGCTGAATGCAGTACTCCAGGTGGGGCTGCATGAGAGCAGAGTAGAGGGGGAGAATCACCTCCCTCGACCTGCTGGCCACACTTCTTTTGATGTAGCCCAGGATATGATCGGCTTTCTGGGCTAAATCCTATCCTATTTTTTAACTTAGAGAATAAGGAGGAAGAAAACAAAAGAAAGGGAAAACATAAAAGTGAAGACTGAAATGCTTCATTAAAATGATTAATGGACATTATTGTACAAACAATGACATTGCAGTTTTTAATTTTAACATTATAAATTTCCTTTTTGCCACTTCAACACAAGCAAAGGCTCTCCATTTGATTCATTGTTACTTCTCAGTAAAATGAATCAGCACACAGAAAACTATTAAATATCTAATAAATAAATCAAGACTTATCTATAATTGCAATGATTCTGATTAATTGCTTAGAAAAGGCAATAGCCATTGAAAATAGAAAGCAGTTCTTAGGAACCAACTATGCATGAATAGCCTTATTAGACTTCCCAGCAGTAAAGAAAAGTGAATCAGTTGTTGGGCTTGGGGATGAACGTGTAAATAGCTCAAAATTTCAGAACTGAGATGCTGGTATAATACTGCTAGTTTCCATTCTGGGCAGGTATTAGTCTTACCACAATTCAAAATATTTTGGTAGGGAAAAACAATTAAAGAACCCCTGTACACATCTTAAGTGAAAATACAATATGAATTTGCTGCCATTATACTGGATCTCTGTTTTTACACACCTAGCTAGTGCATTTCTGTGCATAGCAATCTAAAAAATAAGGCTGAAATTTATATGCAAAGTCCTACACTTGGACAGAATAACACTGTGTACAGGGTGGAACTGACTGTCTAAGGGAGTAGCTTTTCAGAACAGACCTGGGGACACTGGTAAGCAAGAAGCTGAATACAACTGGACATGTGCAGTGGACACTGGGCTGCAGTAGCAAAAGTGTAGCTAGCACGTCAAGTAAAATGATAATTCCTGTCTGTTTGTCACTTGTGAGACTACATCCGGAGTGCTGTTTCCTCTTTTGGGTCCTCCACTACAACTGAGATGTGGGCAAACTGGAACAAGTCCAGCAGGGTACCTTCAAGAGGTTTTGGGGCTGGATCGCATGATATACAGGGAGAGATGAAAGGAATTAGGTGTGCTCAGCCTGAAAAAGAGTAAAATTGTGGATTTCATTTGCTATCTTACACAAACAAAAGGGAGGTTATGGACAAAAACAGGCTTTTCTCAGGAGTACAAAAAGAAAGGATGAGGATGGTTACAAGCTGCAACAAGGGAAATTCTGGTTGGATCCAAGGAAAACATTATTCCCTATCAGAGCAGTTAGGCACTGAATGAGAAGGGAAGATGCAGCATCTCCGTCCTTGGAAATATTCAAAAGTTAGCTGGGAAGTTCTTTAGCCACCTGATTTAACTTTGATGTTAACCTGGTTTTGAGCAGAAGGTCAGACCAGATGATCTTGAGAGGTATCTTTGAAGCAAGTATTTTTATGATCCTACTTATACAGAAACACATTTTTTAGTAAGAGCCATAGTAGTTGTGTTTACAGGTTTGAATTAATTTATTTAGGTTTGAATTACTTTTCTAGGAATACAATATATTGCTAAGATCTTTTTCACAGTTGGTTATTCCCTTTGAAAAGAGGCAGAGCCTGTCTGCCTGATATCATTGAACCATATTATTGCCAAATACGTAAAACCATTTCAACTATTCCAGATATTTGTGCTCTGCATCATGCTTAGGTAAAAAAAGGCATAAAAGTCAAAATATTTGCTTCATTCTCTATCACTTCAATCTTATTATTCCCAAAATGGTTTTCAGATACCCCTGACAATAAGTTTGTTGTTTGCACCAATAGTTTTTACCAAATAAACTAACTGATGAAAGAATAGAAATAGTAGCTAATCATTCTCCCAGTACTCATTCTAACACTGAGTAAAATGAGATTATAAACACATTTGTTTATAACCTCAGAAGTTCAAGTTCCTTTCAGGAGACCAAAATCAGTATATATTCTAAGCAACTTCATATATTAACTTGTAGAAATAATACATACTGCTAACAGCATACAGTTCATGTAAATCATGATATCAAGTCAAATTGATTTGGAAGCAAATAGCCACTTGTACAAAAGATAGTGTGTTGTCAACTCCAGGGACTGTAAAAAAGGGAAGCGGAAGGGGAAGTCTGGACCAGTCAGCAATTACCAGCAGCACATTTCTTACGTTGAAACTGTTTTTGTGTCCTGTATTAGTAAGACTTCTAAGCATTAACTGGTCAGCCAGAAGGTGTTAGTATTTAAGCCAGTTACAATCCCAGTGTATGACAGAATCAGTGAGTTCGCTCAGATCCAGCTCATTGCACCATTTTGTCTAGTTTTTGTAGCTGCCAGGTTGCCAGAAGGAAAAGTTACAAATTAATAAACCAACCTTTCAAAATTCATGAGGGTGCTGCAAATATGTTAAAAACAACTGAAGCACAGAAAGCAGTGCGAGTTTAATTCAAGAAAAATTAGCTGGGAAAGGCTCTAAGTAAGGGAAGAATAGGAAACTGTATTGGGTTTACGTGGTAAAGGTTTGGTAGCAGGGGGGCCACAGGGGTGGCTTCTGTGAGAATATTCCAGAAGCTGCCCC
>VXAL01017284.1:32619-73165 GCA_013399475.1 Chauna torquata
CTTGTCCTTATCTCAACCCCTGAGCCCTTGTCCATCATATTTTCTCCACCTGTTTCTTTGACGAGGGGGAGTGAGCAAGCAGTTGTGGTGGAGATCGGCTGTTTGGCTGGGTAAAACCACCACAGAAAAGGACTAGAAAAGTTCCTCCTTTAGGCATTATCTGCTCATCTGCGAATTTCTATGAGTATCACTAGAGACTGCATTGCTCCTCCATTGTACAGGGACCAAACAAGGTAGAGAGACATTCTTAGCTTCATTTTCCCTTTTTGGACATCCTTTCAGATTTGAGCAGGTTATTATTTGGAAGAAAACTGACTACAAAAATTTTCCTTTTCCCTTTTCTCCATTTTCAGGCTCTACCTGTTTCTATGAAGAGAAACCTTCCTGGAGCAGTGACGTTTTGTTATGTTATTTGACTTTTAGATGAGCTTTGTTTTTAAGAAAAAAAAAAAAAGTTAATCACCTTCCATTAGTACGAGGCAAATTTAGGTTTCACTCCCTTAGCTTAGCTTATGAGGTGCCATCATACATCCTGATGTGAAAAACAGATATGAGCACAACAGTTTTTGACTCTAAGCTTGTGCTGTTCTAGCCAAGTGATCAGAGAGCCAGCAACTGTGTTATGTTGAACTCCAGGGTTTCCCACTTTCCTTCGGAACTGGCTGTTTATTATGTGAAGCTTGTGTGGGAACTGTTCTGCAAAGTTCTCCAAAATCCATGTAAATCCAGTTTTTGGAAAGCCTAATGCTTATTTTAAAGGCTTGACTGAATACAGAATTAAGGAGATGACAGAAAAATAAACACACAGACTGACTACAAAGTCATTTAAACTGAGTATACTCCATATTTTCTCTTGAAAGTTCTCTATTAAGATGTTGTAGGGAGGTCTGGCTTTGTAGTTTCATACAGAATGTATATAGTCACTCAATCTGCTTTTCTTTCTCTTCAAATACTTCGATATTATTCATCTTTAAGTTCCTCTTGTTTAACTTGGCTATGCATTTAACTGAGAAATGATATTAATCACCTAGTTCCTGCAAAAAGACTCAGCTGAAACGGTAGGTCTTCGGCAGTGACAGTCAGTAAGCATTATTCCGAGACCATTTGCAGGAGAAATGCATGTTTCCTAGTAAGTCTATAGCAGATGGATCAATTGTATGGCGAGTGTGGACTTCATGAACTTTTCTTCTGGCCTTCAGAGATGATGTTTTTCCTCTGTTCATTATCTATGCAATTCATCTTTCTTGTACCAGGAATCTGCCAGCCTGGAGAAATAGTGATAATGCTTTGGTAGTCCTTTTTCCTTATGAAGCTTTGCTATTTGTAGCTAGACATTATAGACTTGTACTTCAATGAAACACTGTAGCTACTCTCACTGTTCTTGTACGGAAAGATGTCAGAACACTGCTAGTTTCTGTCATGGTAAAGGACCAGAATGAATGAAGGAATCAATAAAGAGCCTGCCTTATCTGACTTTTTACATATGTATCACTTTCAGGGATGTTCAGGCTACATCTACACCAACACATCAAACAGTGACTGAATTTGAGCACTGGACCCCAGTCATCCACACTACCTATTTGCTCTTGCCTGTTCCCAGTTTTGACCTCTCCAGCTGGATCTATGCAAGGTAAATCTACAACAGTCTGTAGCCAGTTTGCAAACAAATCCCTTAGTGTCACTTGGTCTCAGGGCTGGGCTATGGCCTACTTTCATTTAGCAGTATAGACAAAGCCTCAAACACTACTTACTTGTATAATAGTGTACTGAATGGCGTGGTGTGGTTCTGTGTTAGACTAGTGCTTCTAAAATTCATAGCAGACTCCAAGAAACTGGATAATTCAGAAGATGGTTTTGTTTGCCCAGCTTCCAAGGATATTCTTATGGAGATGGAGTAGAACACATTGGCTTATAGTTCTAGGCAAAAGGGTATATTTTATTTAAAAATGTAGGATAAAATCACCATTTGCCAAAAGCTAGAGGTGGAGGAGGCACATTGTGTATATGCAATGATATAAGTAAATGCTGTGTTTTGGTCCCTGTGGGTCTGAGGGCACATTCTTCCTTGAGAAATCATGGACAATTTGTTCATTTGCAGAGAAATACGCTCCATATACTGTTGTCACTGCATGACATGCGTGCCCCAGCTTCTACTCCAGTAAGTCAGAAAGGATATATTTCTAAGAAACAGCTGCTCTTTAATCCTTGTGAAAGATATCTCACTAGTACACTGAAGGAATATTTTCTGCTGCTTCTTTTTCACTCTCTTATTGTGTTAAGCAGATGCAACCTGATCATACGCATGAAGTCATGATTCTCTAGACTAACATCTATTCAAGAATCAGACATATATTATAATTAAGAATAAATAAACTTATTGTACAGTAAAAGGTAAGTGAATAAGGAGAAAAAAATCCCAAGCAAGGCAGAGAGAATCTCAGCAAAAACAATCCATACTTAATAACTAAACTATAATGTTAACTAAATTATATCTTAAATTGTCAGGGAAAGAGCAACAGCACTCAAGTTTTAACTGCAAGCTCCTTTAGTGCTTCATTTTAGAACTTCAAAGATAATTTTTTTTTTTTTTTTTTTTTTTTTTTTGAGGGGAGGAGAATTTTAAAACCCCAACAAGGGATCTGACACACAAAACCTTTAATTCTTCAACCTTGACAGCTTACAAGGGCAAAAACTCATCTCCTGTTTTGAAAAGAAGATTGGATGGCAGATAACTCTCACTGCTGTTTCAGGGAAATATTATTCTTTTTCTGCAGTACGGAACTTGCTGGATCTGTTAGAAAACCCAGCTTTTCCATGGAAATTCAGGGAGGATAAAAGCCAAAGGACCCAAGGCTGAGAGAGCAATTGTATTGGCAGAATATTTGTATTGGCAGTGTTACAACTGTGGTCAATTTACATAAATTGCATTTTTGAAGGAAGGCAGAAAGCAAGGGAACTTTATTGCCTTAATTTTCTCTTTGATAATTACAAGATAATGATTTTCACCTAAGTATTTTGAGGTGGTTTGATAATTGTTGAACAGCTGATAGAGGAAGAGTAATATACCACTGCTAAATAGTTGATTCTTTTTGTGTGTGTGTGTGTGTGTGTGTTACTACTTTTAGTTCTAATACTAAGTATTTGTGTTTCACTCCTGGGGAAAAAAAATCTGTAAACTGAATACTTCTATTTTCTGATGTGATAAATCATTTTATACTGATCCACTCTTTTCCTTGCTTAATCATTTGAAAAATCAGATTGCTTGGTTATTTCAAATGCATTGAACCATTTGTAAAGTTAAATATCTGGAGAATACTGCTACTGTATTCATAACAACAGTGATATTCTTCCTGTACCCTTAAAAGATGATAAGAGTTAGGAAGATACAAAAATGCTCCCCCCTTTATGCTTTCAGCTGAAAAACCAGGGCTTATACAAGTAAACTCATATGAGAAAGACTTACATGGACAGAATTCTTAATACCACAGAAGGAGAGAGAGGCAAGTATCTGTCATCCCCTGTATACTTGATGACAGGTTCACAGAGACTTTCACACACGCTGGCCTCAATGCATATGACTCCTCAGTTCCTGTCATTGGATCATAGGATAATTCATATTGGAAGAGACCTCAGGAGGTCTTTTGTCCATCCTTCTGCTCAAACCAGGGTCACCTATGAGATCAAACTGGGTTGCTCAGGGCTTTATCCAGCTGAGTCTTGAAAACCTTCAAGGATGGAGACAGCACAAACTCTCTGCGAAACCTCTTCCATTGCCTGACTATCCTCATGGGGAAAGCTTTTTTTTTTTTTTTATCCAGTCTCAACTTTTCTTCTGGCAAATGATAACCATTGTTTATTGTCCTTCCACGGTGCATCACTGTGAAAAGCTTGGCTTCATATACTTGATGATTTCCCTGTAGTCACTGGCAGGTGATGTTGGCTTGCCTGAAGCCATCTCTGCTCGAGGCTGAACGAGCCCTGCTCCCTCAGTCCCTCCTCACAGGGTAAGTGCACCAGCCTCCCCACCATCTCAGTGGCCCTCCATTGGACTTTTTGTGGTTTATTGATGTCACTTTTGTATTGAGAGACCCACAGCCAGATGCAATATTCACATGTGGTCTAATGAGTGTTAATTAAAGGGGGACAAGCACTTACCTACATATACTGGTTATATTCCTGTTAGTACAGCACAGGTTATTGTTAGCCTTCTTTGCTACTGGCCCTTGCTCAGTTGGAGGTGCTCACACCTCCAGCTCCTTTTCTGCAGAGCTGCCAAGCAGTCAGTTCCGAGCCTGTATCACTGTAGGGGCTTCTTCCTTCCCAGGCCCAGGACTTGGTATTTGTCCTTGCCAAATTTTATTAGGCTCCTGTCAGCCTCTTACTCCAGCCCGGCGGTCCTGTTCTTGAGCATATCAGCTAGTCTCTCTAACTTGGTGTCACCTGCAAACTTTTCAAGAGTGGACTCCTTTATCATCTTCACGTCACTGATACTGTTAAATGGGCCAGGGGCCAGTACAGATCCTTGCATCACTGCAGTTTTTACTTGTCTTCAGGTAGAGTATGACCCATTAAACACAACCTTCTGAGCTTGACCATCCAATCAGTTTTTTACATATCTCATTGTTTCATCCAGACTGTAACATCCTAACTCCTAACTTGGATACAACAATATAGTGAGAAATGCTGTTGAAAGTCATACTAAAGACAAGGTAAATGACATCTCTTTGGTCACAAAGCTAGTTAGTGTCCAAGCAAATATGTATACTCTGATAGCAAATGTTTCAGGAATGTTTAATTTCAAAAGCAAGCCAACTTCAAATCAATACAATCTTAAGTATTGACAAGGTTTCGTTTAACCATCATTTGCACATAATAATTTGCAATGATTTTTTATATCTGGAAAGATCTGTTGCTAAAAACAAAAAGTGCTCCCACTTCCAGACCAATTTTGCCAAGGTTTAATACAGAACAAAGAACACTTTTTCACAGCCAGGTTAGGAAGACCTAACCTTAATTTGCTTTAATGGAAATGATGATGACCTGTCTTCATTCAAATGTGATTACATTACTTACCTTTAATGTGATTTAATTCATATATTTATATTAAGAATAGGGCCACATACAGTGAAAGAAAAGGGTTTTTTTTTTTTTTTTTCCAGTGCAAATAAAAGCTTTTTCATTTAATTTTTACTTTAAGTTTGGGCTTTGATTTTGAATAAGCTCATTATAGGTTTCCAGCTTTGGAAATAATGATGAAGAAATGGCTCGACACAAGTGGAGTCTTGCAGGTTGTCATAGCTCTAACAGCCTTTACCTCCTGCAAACCATCCATCTAATCTCAGGCCAAACCTCTGGAATGAAGCTTTAGATGATGCTTACTTCTCTGCGTGAAGTCTGAAATCATCACGCAATCTCTGTATGTTGGTGAAAAACAGTCCCAACATCACATGATGGGAGCTCCCAAGCACTTGATTTTGCTGGGAGGAAGGTGCCACCTGTGTGAACAGTACAAGTCCTATAAAGCTATCTGCCAAGGGTCCATTGCCAACTCCTCCGTAAGGTAGATACAAGGATCATGGTGGTTAAAGGAAAGCTATATTTTATTGAAATGAAGAGCAGGTTCAAATATGGACATTAGTTCAGTGAGCTCTGAGTCTCACATTAACACAGTTTAGGAAGAGTTGATCTGAGACTGTTTGATCAGTTCTGTAACCCAAACACAACCTGTCCAGACTGCCTGAATGATACCTTCCCCCTAAAGCAAGGCAGACTTTAGCATGTTCAGGCTTTTCCTCCCCACAGAACTCTAAACTGAGTTCTAAGCCCATGTCTAAATACGTGACTGTGTATCTGTATTGTATAAACAATATAGATGAGTCTCTGTGGAAACTCAATTTCTCTTTTAACCTACCTGGTTAATGTAGACCACATGGTATATCAGAAGGGAAGCAGCATCTTAAATTGCCAAAAGGATTTCAGTAAACAGGCCCTCAAGGTTCATCTATCTCAGCTTAAGGGGCCTTTCCAGTTCTCAGAATAGAATATCAAGACTTTCACAAAATTAGCTTAAGGCTACTCCTACTTACCTTCCAGAAATTTTGTGCTATCCTCATAGAATTTTACCTTCTCTTTACCCTGTATAACACATCTAGCTATCCCATGTCTCCTCTGCAATCAGTGCAAGGACCGTAGGTGGTGCCAAAAATGATTTTGTTCTCAGACAGCCTGAGTTGCTGTCTGGAGATATCTGTCTCTTCCCATCAAATATGAAGGCACCCCAGGCTAAGATGCTGACAGGTGCCTTAGTTAAATATCTAGTTACGTGGAATGACTCAGGGCCTCATAGCACCAACACACTACAAGAATGGTTATTTCTGGTTTCATTCTGCATGCTATTAAAAGGACACACACACACACACAAAAGAGTCCAAACCTTGAACTAATTTTATTAATAACATGTCAAACCTTTTTTACCTTCTGTTACATTTTCAGCTTGGCTTAATGTCAAATGCTGCACAACTGAGTCATGTCTTTTTGTGAACCCTAATAGGGCTGCTAATGAAACCTTTAAGGTTAGTTATTTAGAACAACCTCTAATTTAAATGAATACATTACCCTGCTAATTAAATATTATTATCTTTTCTTCACAGCAGGCAGTGTAAAACATTTCCTTTTCCTCTTCATCCACCTAAAAATATAATGAGCCAGATCTTGTACTTGAGCAACAGAGCATAGGTACATTGCGTTTTGTAGACCTTCAGCAATTTCTACTTGCTGAAGATCTGCACTGGTCTTTTCTCTTCTACAAATATTAAGGACTCTCACATTTTTTCACATTATTCAGGAATGAACACACTCAGAGCAAAAAAGGCATGATATGATGTAATAAAGAACATACCAGAGGATGTTCAGCTCTGGATTCATTTCTCCTCTTATTCATATCCATTCACCTTTGGCTTTCCCCTGTTCTTCAAAACTTTCTGTAAAATACTTCCTTATCAACTTCTTATTTGTTTGCAAGTGCTCACCAACACCAAGACTATTCTCTCCCTGGCAAAAGAATTTTCTCTTTCTTAAAATCTTTCCTTCAAATATCTTATTTTTGCAAAATATCTCAACAAGCTTTTCTTCAGCCTATTGCCCTGCTAAAAGTTTGTGTCTGTCTCTAGAGGAGTATCTGAAGTGAGTACAGTAATTGAAATAGTAAATATCAAATTAGAATGGCAAGGTCTGAATTAAAGCAGAAAGCTAGGGAATAAATAAATAAATAAATAAATAAATCAACCTATGTGGAGATTCCACAGAGATTACAGAATTCAAGCAAAGAATGAAACAAAAAATCTGAATGGAAATACTGGCGGATTCATTGTGTCAGGGAAGAACAGAGAAGAAGCAAAGAATCACAGCAACTTAAGTAGTTGGTACTCCCAAGATGTTATTCAATCACATATGCAGAGCATAGGAAAATCAACCCCGCCAGAACGGACACAAAATTGTATGGAACAGATCAAGAATAGTTACAAGTTACAAAACATGACTGGATAGTTGTCATGGTTTTGGCTGGGATAGAGTTAAATTCTCTTTGTAGAGGTTCACGCAATGCTGTGTTTTGGATTTTTTGATGAAGATAATGGTAATGTTTTCAGTTGCTGCAGAGCAGTGTTTATACAGAGCCAAGGACTTTCCAGCTCCTCGTATTGCCCTGCCAGCAAGGAGGCTGGGGGTGCACAAGAAGCTGGGAGGGGACAGGACCAGGAGAGCTGACCCAAACTGACCAAAGGGATATTCCATACCATATGATGTCATGCTGAACAATAAAACTGGGGGGGCTGGCCGGGGCAAAGGGGGGGCCGCTGCTCGGGAACAGGCTGGGCATCGGTCAGCGGGTGGTGAGCAATTGCATTGTGCATTGCATTGTGTACACTTGCTTTGTATATTCTTTTACTATTGTCATTATTATTATTATTATTATTATCATCATTATTTTCCCTTTCTTTTCTGTCCTATTAAACTGTCTTTATCTCAACCCACGAGTTTTTTTTTTTTCCTTTTTCACGATTCTCTCCCCCATCCCACTGGGGAGGTGGGGGAGAGTGAGCGAACAACTGTGTGGTGCATAGCTGCCTGCCGGGTTAAACCACAACAATAGTCAAGGAAAGAAGCAGTCCTTACTGAATCACATAACTGTGTGACAATGTTTACTAAGAAACATTGTCAGCACACAGTCGTATACGATATAGAGGTGCAAGTGACAGTAGAAAATGATTATGCCAGAAGGTGTTTTCCATCCTATGTTATCACTAGTAGATGACAGCATTCCAGAGAAACTTTGAATATTGCAAAACTGGGCACTCAAAATGAAATTAATTCCGTTATATCTTCAGCTATAGAAAATGTTGTTTAAAATAGTCATCTGGACCTCTTCACCAAACAGTGGGGAGAAAAGGCAGCTCCAAAGCACAAATAATCTCATTTTAATTAGATGCATAGAATAATATTCTAGAATTGCCTATTCCTTTCCATGAGTGACTACCACAGACTAGGGATCCACTTTGAGACTGAAGCACCTAAATTAGGCACATGTAAGTAGTGTGCCTTACTTGACACTACTCAAGCTCCTATCATCAGTGATTATGTAGTTAATACAGACAATGAATCCTAGGAAGAAATTCAGTTCACATCGGAGATACAATTCAGTTACCTACATACAGACATTTGGATGTTCTTAAGTATTCTGGTCTCCAGTTTGTGGTCCAGATGGGTATGTATCCCCTGTAGGTATTGCACCATATCTACCAGCTCTGATTATAGCTTAGTTTATCTCTAATAGCACTAGACACCTATTTTTAGAAAATTAAATTGATCCCCAGTGCCTATTCAGCTGAACCATGCTCTAGGACCCGTTGATTTTAAATTAGCGAGTGTAGCACGAGCTTACACACCTAGTTCACCTGTAAACAACAACAGGTAGACCCTAAAGAGGTCTCAGTTCTTTCATGTCTTGTACCATGTGACATGCCCAAACATATCCAAGACATCTGCACAAGACAGAGATGCATGATACAGGAAAAATGAATTATTGTAAAAAGAAAAAACATTAATCAGTTGAGTCCCTGACAGACCTTCTAATATGGAGTGTAAAAGACAGGATGAGTCTGCAATCTCAGCTATTTGTCCTGGGCTTGCTGAGCATTTGCCTAGGCAGAAAGAAAAAGCAAATCAAAAGCACTTACATATTAGATAAACACGCTACTTCTTGAGTACGTCTCCAGAGCACAACTTGCAACACATATAACTTTCTAAATGGTCTACTTCTATTACTGTGAGGCCAAATGTACTGTAAAAAGGAAAAGAGCTTGGGGAAAAAAAAAAAAAAAAAAAAGCTTGTGCCTTCAGTTCTCTCCTCTGTTTATTCTGGTTCAATACACCTTTGCATTGGCTTTAAATTGTGTCAGTCCTGTAATCCAGCACTGTATGAATGCAAGTGAAAATACCAGGAAAGTTGGAGCAACACAGAAATGGAAGAAAGATGGTTATATTTTATCTTCTTTAGTGAGAGTAATGAAATGAAACTGATTTCTTCAAACAACAAAACTATCAAACTTTTCACAATCTTCTACTAAAAACTCAAAATTCTTTTTTTTTTTTTCTCCTAGTTCTTCCCTCAGTCCCCACAACAGTACTTAGCAGATATTGATGCATTGTTTTCCAGACAACTGAAGCAGTAACTAACAACAAAAATTTCTTCTGGTGTTTTGCCCGTCACAGAATTACAGAATCACAGAATGGGCAGGGTTGGAAGGCACCTCTGAAGATCATCTAGTCCAACACCCTTGCCAAGCAGGATCACCTAGAGCACTTTGCGCAGGATGGCATCCAGGCGGGCTTTGAATATCTCCAGAGAAGGAGACTCCACAACCTCTCTGGGCAACCTGTTCCAGTGCTCTGTCACCCTCACAGTAAAGAAGTGCCCCCTCATGTTGAGCTAGAACCTCTTGTGTTTCAGTTTGAAAGGCATAATGCCTTGAAAGGCATAATCATCTTTACTTTTTTCTTTTGCCAAGTTTTAAAAGGAAGTTAAGATTTTAATGGAAGGTGAAGAAGCAGATGAGAATGTATATACGGAAGCAAAGAAAAATGCGCTTTCTTGTCCCAAGAAGACATTCTCTTAGGTAGATAGACAAACTTTAAAATATCCTCAGAATATCAGTGAAGCATAAGAAACAGAGTGGTTCTGTGACAAGACTAAGCAGAATCTTTATCAAGTAACACAAAGGCAGAAGCTGAGTCAAGGGGTTCCATAGGCTGCTCTAAATGTACACTCTTTCTGTTGAGGTAGATTGGATTTATTCATTAAGCAGAAATGAAGCATTGCATTATTTGTTTTGCCAGTGTCATGGGTGTATTATTCATAAAAGAAGTAAAATAAAAGTCTTATGAAATGAAGAAGAAAGTGGTTCCTGTTGTATTCCATCCTTCATCATGAGGAGTTGCAATCACACTTACAACATGTTTGTTAGTAGCAAGGTGTTACAATAGCACATACAGGATCTAAGGTCCTCTCAGTGGGACTGACATGGAAATCGATCTTGAAGCTCTGAACCTATGATGTATGACTGTGGGTTGGCTGTGCCCCAAAGTCCACCTTGCAATCTGATCCGAAACACACTTTTCAGTTTCACCAGTAAGGGATGAGGCAATCATAGAATCACAGAATCATAAAATATCCTTAGTTGGAAGGGACCCACAAGGATCATCAAGCCCAACTCCTGGCTCCACGCAGGACCGTCCAAAAATCAGACCATGTGTCTGAGAGCATTGTCCAAATGCTTCTTGAACTCCAGCAGGCTCAGTGCTGTGACCACTGCCCTGGGGAACCTGTTCCAGTGTCTGACCACCATCTCGGTGAAGAACCTTTCCTGACAGCCAGCCTGAACCTCCCCTGTCACAGCTCCATGCCATTCCCTCGGGTCCTGTCGCTGTCACCAGAGAGAAGAGCTCAGCACCTGCCCCTCTGCTCCCCTCCTGAGGAAGCTGCAGGCCGCCATGAGGCCTCCCCTCAGTC
This sequence comes from Chauna torquata, assembly GCA_013399475.1. Classification (NCBI taxonomy): domain Eukaryota; kingdom Metazoa; phylum Chordata; class Aves; order Anseriformes; family Anhimidae; genus Chauna; species Chauna torquata. The sequence continues at coordinate 43,685 of VXAL01017284.1, forward strand.
TCCTCTTCTCTGGGTTGAACAATCCAAGTGACCTCAGCCGCCCCTCATATGTCTTCCCCTCTAGACCCTTCACCATCTTTGTAGCCCTCCTCTGGATGCTATCTAATAGTTTCATGTCCGTCTTATACTGTGGCACCCAAAACTGCACACAGTACTCATAGTGAGGCCACACCAGAGCAGACAATCCCAAGACAGGATAAATTGTGGCACTCTCCATGGTTATTGCACCCTCAAGAACTACTCTTTCAAGCAGAGGAGGGAGTTCAAGTCCGCCCTCAGGAATCCTTTTGGGACTTAATTATGAATAAGGCACCAGACAAGTCATCATAGCAAGTTGGCTATTCAATGACTGCATGAATAGCCAACAGGAACAGACAGCAACCCAAGAGATCATTTCACTAAACCCTTAAGTGACTGGGGAGCTTACATACCGATAAAGGCAGACAGAAGCTGCAGATACCTATATTCTATTTGTGAATCTAATATGAAATGATCTTTCCACAGTTACAGAGCAAGCTGGTGTCGGAGGAAGGACTAAAGTCCGCTGTCCAGTCTTCTTAATCGTACTGTCTCTTCTGTAACTTGGCCTGAGAAACAAGAGAAATTTCCTTTCATGATCCATGTGTCTTTTCAAAGATTTTTGGTCCCAGGACTCCTGTTTGATCAGCTCTGTCTCAAGATGAAGTCACTAAACTAGGGAAAACAAGATTCACTAGAAATGCCTGAGACTGCATGGATCTGAGACACTGTTTTCCTGGTGGTCAGCCTAGGGAATGATTGTCTCTAAGACTCAAGATCCTTCTACCTTCTGCTGCTATGGGTCTGCAGCCACTCTGTTTGGGAGGCAAAAACAGTGCCTTTGGATGGGGCCCAGGAATATTTTTAGTAATATCAGTCCTGTGGATAGAGCAATGGAAAAAGTAGAAGTCTCTGCAATTGAGTAAGCAAAGGGAGGGAGAGGATGTTCAGATGTATTAAAACGGAAATCTATTGAGACAGTATCAAAGTAATATAATTAGTCTCCTGGTATATTTTATGTGTCCAAATAACCAACAAGGGCGTTCCTAATTTTCTCAGCTGTCTCATTCAATCCAAACTATTAACTGAAAGCTATTCTAGTATCTGGACTAACCATGAAATAATTGATTGTGAAAGCTCAAAGTTCAAATTAACATTATCAGACTGCTGGCAGTTTCGCCTTTCTTGTGATACCTCCACTGGTCATCAGAATTTATCAAGTCTTGGGCTAGAAGGAAGTGGATAGCAGGTCCACTGCAGGACCATGCTAAAGGAGATGGTCTGAGGATGATCTGGTGAAGAGGGAATGGGGTGGGGAGGAATATCATTCTATTTTTTTGCAGAAGAAAGCCAAGTGTCTCTGTTAGGAGGACTTGTTAATAGTTTTGTGTGAACGTTTTGTTTTCAAGAAGAAAAATCCCCTATAATTTCAAATGCCACCAGTCAGACTAGATATCTACATGACTTTCACAAATATAAGTCTTTGTTTGTCAAACTAGCGCCATACTCAACACCTCTTTGTCTTTTTTTTCTGCTTTAACTCCTGGAGCTGTAAAGTTTAGAAAGACTTACTCTCTACTAGGAAGATCTGACCCCTTCTTAGACATGAGTGCATTGATATAACTGGATGGTTTTTTTTTTATCATAAATCTTTTGTTTGATAACGGATGTACATATTGAAGGAGGCAATGAAAAAAGAAACCTTTTACTATTTTAAGCTTGGCCTTAAGGCCTACAGTAAAAAACAGGGGTCAGAAGGGAAGATAGAAACACTTTGTGGATACCTGGTGGAGCAAAGGGAAGGTAGTTAAAAAACAAGCAGACAGGCCTAACAGAAGTTTGCTTTGCCTGTCTTGTTCTATTGTTCAATAAACACTTATCTTAATGGAGGGAGACCTGCGAAGCAGGGGAAAATATCCCACCAGAACTGTGTGCAGAAGTTTCAGCCAGCTAACTGTTCAAATATGTCTTGGTTAAGCAGCCATTTTATCTTAGGTCAGTTGCTCCTAGCATAGACATGGAAAGGTTAGATCTTGGACAGGAGGACAGAAGACTTTGTGTCAGAGAATCCTACAAGATATGTGAGAGATGAAGGGTTGCTTAAGAGCATCCTGGGAGCTAGAAACAGAAAAAATAGAAAGGAGTTAAATACTCCTCTTAGAGTTAGATGCTCATATCAGCTCTTCATGCTACCAAGGCAGTTACTAAGAGCTGAAATTATATAAATTATTTGAAGCTTTTGGACTTTGCCAAAATGACTTACCGAGAGGAGTGGAGTGACACATAGCTGCTGGTGCAGCTACAGCAGGAGGTGTAGGGAGCACAAAGGAGTAGCTGCACTAGGAAGGAAATGGCAGCTGTCAGGAAGGACTGGTGAAGGTTGTGGGAGGAGTGGAGGCAGCCAGAAGAAGCAAATTCCTCCACAGCTCATTTTGGGGCTCATCACCCAGCAAAACTGGTCAACCTGAATTGTGGGTTAGGTGCCTCTGCAGGGGCTGGTGGAAGAACAGCCAGACCATGACCAAGTACATGGAGGGAGGAAACAGGACTGTAAAATTCCTCTGGGTATTGGTTTACATTCCAAATGAAATGTGCTACCCTACTTATCCACCATGTGAAAGATTTTTTTTGTCTCTCAAATTTTGCTTTTTAAACCAAAGCTTTATGAATTTAACTAGGAAAAAAAAAATAGATAAATGTATCCCAAGTTTCTAGGAAAGCTTGTTGGTGCATTAGTAGTGACTCCTTTAAACCAAAAGCCAGTGTCTGCTGCTGCCAGTCAGAGCCTAACAGAAGAATTGTGCACTGCTAGTTAGGGATATGCTACTACTGCTTGTTTCTGTTCAAGGTAGACATGACAGCAACACTTCTTTTAAGGAAGATGCAAAAAAGGAACTGAAATGAGAGACTGCCACTGTACTTCATTAACAGCAAGTCTCCTCCTTCTTGAGTTAATTATTTCTACCAAGTGTTCAAAATAAAAGATGTTGGCGTCAGTTCATGAATAATTTAACTAGAACTGTGATGAGATGATTGGAACTTGTGTGCAGCATATAGCATTCAAAGGTTATTGATGCCTTCTGAGACATCATTAAAAAGTTAGTGCTGAGATTCATTTCCCCTTACATGGACTCTAAACCTTCAGAATATAAAATCTCTATTTCCACAGGGTAGAAATCGCAGTTCATGCAATAAGGTGTCTAACTTGCATCTATACTTTCAACGCCTAGTGAAGTAATTCTTCTAATTGAAGTTCCCTGTTTCCTTACCCAGCCAAGAGAGCAGAAGGAGATGTCTCCAGAGTTAACTTAGATGTCTTATCTTGAGCAGACAGGATCTCCCTGTGTGTGTACCCCTCTCTTTTGACTCTATATGGAGTTTGCTTACATAGTTTAGGAGGATTGCTTCACCGTGCATTTAAAATGTACGCAAAATTAAATGCCCAAGTTAAACAGATGTGCTCCCACCCTCTGATTAAAAAACACTTTTTTCTAGCAGCAATAACTGCAGCTTCCACTGGGACACCTACACTTCATTCAGTTCTGAGGTAATAGATAACCAATTAGAGTAAGACTTCAAGCATGTGTAGCAGATAAGCTACTTTCATAATTTACGCTATTTAACAGTCTATGGAGTCTTTATCTATAAACATAGAGACTTTTACATAATTTGCAAAGCAAACATACGACCTGTTTTAGAGTACCTGGCTCTCGCCTCACAAAATGTTTATCAAACTTTTTGAATACTATGGCTGACAGTCTGCAGAAACAGGTCTGTTGGAGACATGGACCCAAACTTACATACATCACTCCTCTCAGTTATGAGATTAATAGACTAAACACATCTTCCTTTGGTGTTAAAAACGTCCAAATATTATCAGAGCCAGTTTTTTGTGGGGTTTTGCTATGTTTTTACATGGACTTCTGACTGCACCTTTCCAGTTTTTTGACAAATATTCACATAGCTACAGTGACTGACTAACACATGGCTCCTGTCTTTCTGTTTACCTTTCAGATTAATTTTTTTTAGATACAAGGTAATTCTCAGTTGTTGTGTCTCCAAAGTCATTCCTGCTCATATAGTCAATAATTCAGGCTTTGGCATCTTAAAGAATTTTAATCAGAAATTCATTATAATGGCTACTAAAATTACTCAAAATCAATATGTGGTTCCAAAGGAAAATTATTTTTTGCTGAGACACTCACAAAGCTTGACTCAGACTTTTAAACTGTTTTGCTACCAGAGGAGCTGTATGGAAATTTCCAGTATTTCCAGACACATTTTATATTCCATATCAGAATAAAAAGCCAACATTTCCAAAAGAATGACAGTTTAAACATTAGAACACATGACTTAGAAGATGCCAACTTTTTATTTCAGTACTTTCAAATATTTTTTCTATTCTATCTAATATTTCTATTTCTATTTTCTATTCTATCTAATATTTTTCTCTAGCCATTGTTGAAATATTCCATTGTGATAAGGAATAATTTTTGCTTTGTATCATATTTATACTGCTTTGTACAATAATATGATATGTATGATATGCCATCCTGCGCAACATGCTCTAGGTGACCCTGCTCGGCAGGGGGGTTGGACTAGATGATCTTCAGAGGTCCCTTCCAATCCTGCCCATTGTGTGATTCTGTGATTGCTTGGTCAAGAATGTTAAAGTCTAAGTGAAGTAAGAAGAAACTACAGTGAAACAAAATGTTTTACTTTATTGAAATGAAGTGTTTAGAGATCAGTGTCAAATGACAAGTTTTAAATGATTTGACATGTTTTCATTGATAATTTCAGTGAATCTGTGACATTATTGTGAAACATTTCCATTTCAATAAGGTTGTATTTTACACAGAAAATGGGTGAAGAATGGATGATTACACTTTTAAAAGTTTTTTTTTTTTTTCTGAGAAAAGCAAACAGACAGCTTGTATTATTAGTAACAAACCTAACTTTTTTTTTTTTTTCCTTGCATCCCCATTTTCTTAGGAAACAAGAATTGATCCATGAAATGTGAATTGTATGTGTTAACTAAATAATTTAGTGATATTGCTTATATCAGTAATTTTGGTGTGCATTTTATGGTATTTTAACATATAGGATTGTGTTAAAAACAGTTGATCCATTAAATATGATTTATTATTCCTTTGTGGAAGTGTCTTTCTGTCTCATTTCTTGTCTGCCTGTAAATAAGTGAGCAAGGTAGTTTAAAGCTGATTTCCTGGAAATATTTTCCCTGAAAACTCATTAATAAATCCTGTACTCTTTTGAATCTAATTGTCTTTAAGAATGCTAATTGTTAAGACCTTGTCCCTCTCTCTCTGTTTCTCTGCCTCTTTTCTAGTTCAGGCTCTACAGGTACCAATGACTCAGAAATAAGCCTGCCCCTGGGAACCAGGAACTCTTAGAAGACCAACAAGAGGCATTTGGGAAAGTTTTAGTAGTTAGGCACCAAATTTTTGGTAAAAATCAACATTTCAGCTCTATAGAAATGTGCTGGAAAGAGAAATGAAAATTTAGCAACTCTTCTATGTTTTAAATCAAGTCCTTAAAAAAAAAATATCAGGAACAGAAAAAATGTCCTTCCTAATCTTCAAAAATTCTGTTGCCACTTCTTGTTATTTCCTAATCGCCTGTGTGATAGCTCTGCCTTCACTGTAGGCCATTGCTTTTGATTTCTTACTTACTCTTCTACTGCAGAATTGATGCTTGTCAGTAGTAAGCGTTGTAAGAAACTATATATTTTTGTATAGAAAATACAGTGACATGAAGAAGACAAGGTGACTGTAGGGTCTCATACTTGGTCTTAGGAAAAATGGAATTTGCAAAGGTTTTTCTTACCCGTTTCTAACAGATCAATACTTTAAAATGATTTTTTTTTTTTTTCTTCAAAGAACTGCAGCACTAGGAGCCAGAGCCAGAGCCAGAGAAGGTGGCTTGATCTTTTTCTTACTCCTTACAGAGGAAGAGAAAGATTGTAACAGTAAAATAAGAATGGGAAAAACAGCAAACAAACAAACAAACAAACAAAAATCAGCTAGTCTCTATTCATTTGAAAAATGAGGGAGAAAAGTTTAACAGCTATATATTCAAAATTTCATACTTTCTCTGTGTTGATATCTGAATGTCTAATCACAAAGCAAAATAAGTTAGTACTGCCAGTAAAGACCACCACACTCTGCCACCATGTTTGAGCTCGTATAACTATGGCTTAAATGACATTGACCAGGGCAGGCCAGGTAAGATGAAGATATAAATTACAAGTATAATTATTTAAATTGCCCTAACAAAAGTTATTGCGAAACCAGAGGATACTGATTCAGTCTATTATTCCCCTTGTTCTTTATTTCAGATATGTGGGAAAATTAGTAAGGATTTTAGTAAACGTTTCCTCCTGTTTGTGAAGATATATGCGTAATACCTAAACAGAACCATGGCTAAAACAAACTAATTGAATAGTGAGAGACGAAGTGGTTTTGCTGAGATTTCTCTATTACAAATTCCCGGTACGTGAGACACAATATGCGTTTTGCAATCAGTGGCAAAGATGACTATATCTACTCCTTATTATAGACCGCTACTATTCTCTGATATTTAATTGCATTGTTGCATTGGAGTTTTGCAATTTACTTGAACTCAGCATGACATATGAGTCATATGTGACATACGAGAATAACTTTTGCTTGTGAATCATATATAGAATTGGGGATTTTCCTTCTACATACTTCAACAAAACCACAGTTATATCAGGAAATATTTTTATTTGCTTCAGGAAAACAGGAAACTATTTCTTATTGTTCATTGTGTGCCTAGAATCTAGCACAATGAAAGTGTAAGTGACAGCCTTTATAAAACCAAACTCTCCCTTAGTTGAGATAATATTATACTGTAGAGAGTTAGCAAATTGTTTGTGCCTAATGCAGAATGGTTGCGTGAATTCAGGGAATTTCTCTTATTTGCTGCTAACTGTAGCCCGGGAAATGGTAGGTGTCAGAAATGGGCACCATAAGCATTAGCAACTCATCTTTTCTTATGACCAAACAGCACCAGTGGTGCAAAATGAACAGAAAAAATGTTGTACCTTGGGTGTTCTGTCCCATGTGCTATGCTAAAAAAAGTTGCAGTACACAAAACGTACTCTGTGGTTCTGCCACCCAACTCCGTGGAGATATTCTGCACTGTCTTGCCACACATCATTCTGCAGTGCAAACTTGAAACCGTTAATCTCTTTCAACATTATTGTTTATTAACAAAAGAAAGTTGGTTGTATCAGTGAACTTTCTTCCTTGGTAGTACATAGCAGGTTCCCTCTGACATGACTGCATGAGCTGAGAATTGATGCCACTGAGATGCCTTTTGACAGTATACGAATGAGATATTCGTAACCTCAGGGCAAGAGAAAAAGGAATGGAAATGCAGAAGAGGAGTACATTTCATTGTGGAGAACCTCAAATCTAATTTGAATTTTTTGTTTGCTTGTTTGTTTGTTTTGTTTTGTGAAGAAGGTCCACAGCTGAAGAGTCTACTAAATCTGATTTTACTTCAGGGAAACTCAAAGGGGAGGAATAGTGGGAAATATTTATAGAAATGAAAAATGTAGAATATAGAAGAACCACTGATATGGACTTGTTGCCCCAAGTCAGTATTGCTTTAATGTTTGCTATTACATAAAATCAATTAAGTGTAATCAACTGTATCACTGCAATTTAATTAGGGAATCAGATGCGACTATAAAAATCATTTCCCCCCAACAGATGTCTCTCACTGTCTCTATCTCAAATTAAGAAAATTCAAGCTTTGTATCTATCAAGTTTTTGTATTCTAGCTTTGTAATCAAGCTAGAATTTCTTAAATGACTATAGGACTATGCATTATAATATAGGATTTGCATTTCAAGAAATCAAAATTGTAGTTATTGAAAGAAATAAAAGTAGCAGTTTTAAAAAAAATCTGGAATTGCAGCATCTGAAAATAACTTACAAAGACAGAATAAGTTACCTAAAACATTATACGATCAAATATAAAATGATGCAATACATTTCTTGAAGGAAAAAATACTTATTAGAATACTTATTATGAAGTCAGAGACTAATTAAGATATTTTTGCAGTAGTACTTCAGTAGGTCCCTACCTTCATGATGCCTTCTTAACATTACTAAATTGTATTTTAAGTGGACAACAGAACCATTAACATGTTCAGTTATTATTCCTTCAAACCTTTCTCACATACTTAAAATATTAATGGATTTATTATTATATTTTGCAGAATGGAGATTCAACAGCGATAAACTAGTTCAATACAACACAGAATTTTCTTAAGCATTTACCATATTTAATATGAAAAAGTAATATTTGTTTAATTATTAAAGTTTTTATTCTTGCCTATACAGTTCCACATTTCTTTTTATTTTGGATGTACATCCAAATAAGATGACAAAACACATTCTGACATGACTTCTAGCAGGGACCAAGTGAAGTTTTGGAAATCTCACGAGAATTATCTTCCTATCCCATCTTTCTGTCTTGATTCTTTTAGTTTTGCATGCACGTAAGAACTTCAATATTTTTAAAAGAAATGCAGGCATCCCCTGATTCCAACTGAATATCTGTATCAGTGAAGCAAATTCATGAATTTTCAACTGTTATGGAAGCCATTACTCAGGTATCTCCATTTTGGAAAAAATGATCTGAATGTTAACATTTCAGGGAATCACACATTACTATTAATCTTATGTTTCAGTATCTATTTATAATAGCAACTTTTTGAAGAAACCTCTCTGTAGACATACCCATAGTATTTTATAGGTGTTTAAACACATAGCCTCCTTTTCCTCTCAAACACAATTAATACATAAAATTATTTTGAAGTATGCTGTATATATTTCTCATCCTCTTATTGAAGAGTAACTCAGAGCACAACTACTGCAGATAGTGTCTATTCAAGTGTAAAAGAAAAAGAAAAGTTTCTTTGGATCTGTGCTATAACAAAACATTTCAGATTCTGATACTATTAACCCAAAACAGTTACTCAAATTCATCCAATTAAAAATATAAAGAAAGAAAAGACCCTGTAGAACAAAAAATGAGAGAGAGAGAGAGAGAGAGAGAGAGAGAGAGAAGGAACAATTTATCTCAGTTAAAAGGATGTATTTCAGGCTATTATCTGTCACATTACTACTACTAAATATGCTTAAATATTCTCCAGCACACTCACCTCTTTTTGACGGTACTTAATTGCCAGTTTCAATCTTGCAAGATCATTGCCACTTTGTTCTTCTATCAAGCTATTATCATCTCTGTAATTAAGAATAATTTCCAATTCCCTGGAACTCCGTGTCTGGTCCAGGAGATCTTTTGCAAATTGCTTGCATTGCCGCGACAGTTCCTCATATTCCGACTTGAATTCATTTTCGACTTTACTCAGTTCCTGCAACTCCCAGCTTAGCTGAAAAGCGGTAAGGAAAGGATCCTCACTGGACAAAGCAATCAAGGATGGGCTTGCCAGAGCCTTGTAGATATTGAGTCTGGATCGAGAGTGCCGAAGGCTGTCCACATCTGAACTTGAGACGCATTCAACACAATTACAGCGGACCTCATGTGGCCTGGGCACAGAGACCCCTTTCTGCACAAGTAGCTTTATGATTTCGTAGTTGTTGGTGTGGGCAGCCAGAATAATGGGTGTGATATCTGGCGTAAATTCTGAAAACTGTTTGTCCAGAAGTATTGGTGGCACCTATAAGAAAATACAAAAAACATTACAGGCCTCTTAATTGAATAAGAGCTACAGAAAATTATGCTACGAATAGTTTACCAGCTCGAACCCTTGCTGATGGATCTTTACTTCCGGCTGGAGGTGAAGGAAACACTTTAAACTTAACAATTCAATTAACCAAGATAGCCTCTTTACAGTTAATAAATGGCTATAAATGGGGTGTGATATTTCATAAAACCTCTTTGTACATAAACAGCCCAAGGGAAACAGTTAGAGCAAATGAGTACATAAACACGGAAGAGTCAGACACAAATGTTCCTGTCAGGTCTCTTGAAGTGCCAGCTGTGAGCAAGATGGAAGTACTTTCTGGTCTCTCCCTGGTTAATCTCAGCTTTATAAGGAAGAGAGAGTCATGGAGGCTGAAGGAAACAGTGAACAGGAGACAGGCAAGCTGGAGTTACAAAGTAAAAATGGCAAGTAAATGAGAAAGAAAAGATACATTTTCTGAAGGATAAGGTTAGAAACATGACTGTAGAGAAGTAAGGATACTTGCTGCAAAGAGTTTACTATCTCAAGGCTCAGTCCTACATTCGTATGTGCAAACAAATGTTCTCTTTTTGTAGGAAAATGGGACATTTGGTAACACAGGGCCCCAAAGGAGGCATTATTACTGTATTTTTACCTTTCTGCTGTGTTCTGTATTTTATCAGAAGGTTGTAAGACCTTTCATTTTAAGCTTGTTTCTGTATTTTACAATATCTGACTCTAAAGTCTTTCACATATCGAGACATTTTATTAGACTAGTATAATCGAACCATACAAGTGTAATTAGCCAATGTCAATCAAAAAAAAATGGTGTTGGTAGCATTGCTTATGGACTGCTTTTGGTTCTTAGTTCAGCAACCAAGTAGAAACTCAACCTGCATCAGCTGGAAGGAAACCAATATTAATCCAAGCTCATGAGTCTGATATGTATCTGGATATGTAGATTTATCTGATGTATATATCAGTCACCATATACTCACTTGATTCTTCAGTCTGTTTTCTTTCCATATCGTCATATTATAATATCTAAAGCATTTCTCTTTTATTACTTGATTTTAACTTCAGGACTTGTTTTCTTTTTCAGTCTATTCACTACTGAGTCATATAGTTGAGGAAGTAAGCTGACAAACACATCTCTATTCCATTTCTGGATTTTCCAAGCTGGAAGTCATTACTTTCAGCACATTGGTCAAAGTACAGAATACACAAAAACCACTTGCTAGTATTATCCAGAAGTAGAAATGCTTGCCTTGTGCATCTCTACTCACTGCCAACATTCCCATGTCAGACCTTATTGGGCAATTTTGCAACAGAGATTGGCAATGAGAGACAGGATGGGACTGCTTGCTCTTGATAGATTTGCAGTGCTGCTAGGAAAATGTGTTTTTATCAGTATATCAGCACAAGAAGTAGAACAGCACATGGAGAGCTACTATTCACAGTACTACTGTCTGTTTTTGTAGCCATTTTGGAAGCAGATGCACAGTGTAACTTCTTTTGTCATGCTACAAGAAGGCAGTGAGGTGCTTTGAGTGATGATGCTCCTTTAGGTGGATGAAAGGGAAAATATCTGACTAAAAGTTAGCTGAAGCCTAGGGAAATATATGGCCCCTGGAGGGAAGAAAAAATATTTGAAAGAAGTCTTATTGCAGCAGAATGACCTTATTGCCAGGTGGAAAAACTACTAACAGCTAAGAGAAGTTAATAAGAAGCAGGCAAAGTATGTGAGAGGAGTGTTAGAATGAGTTGAGATGAACTATGTTTAGAGCCTTGGGAGGGAAAGAAGTGGATCAAAAAATGAAATGCACAGAATCAGGCAGAAATGCAAGAGAAAAGAAAACTGCAATGAAATTAAGCTGGAAAGAAATAGTAGTTTGTGGATATACATCCATAATTAAAATTGATAGATCATGGCTTTTTTTTTTTCCTCCCTCTTTCTAATGAAGACACTGTGTGTATTTTGCACATTTTTAGCTGTTCTGCATGTAAAACAACTCATGTTTGTTCAACAGCACTGCATCCATGTATATGAGCTGCTGTGTATGTGGGCTGTAAAACAGGAGCCTGAAGCACCAATTAGCTGAATGAGAGAATTACTTTGTGAGGTGGCTACTTATTCAAGTACAACTGTGTGGAAAGTCAAGAGTACAGATCCAGCCTTCAACGTAGTAATCATACATCCCTAGGGAAAAAAATCTCTGCTTGGCCATAACATATTGCTGACCAGATCTGAGCCGGTATGTGGAGCCAATGGGCAGAAATCCCTTCTCCCTTCCCACGCTCTCAAACATGCACACTTGGCTGTGCGGCACTGGGTAAGGCTGGCACGGAGCCTGTTTCAGAGCAGGGTTGTGGGTTGTCTGAGCTAGCCCACCCACCCTCACGATTGCATGCAGAAGGAGCGGCCATCTTCACGGTCCTCCCCTACAGTCTTATGGGGGATGTTTACAGCTGGTGGTTGTGAACCCAGCAGCTCCTGAGCATGTTGTCTTCTGCCTTCATATTCCTTATTCTGAAGTACAAATGAAAAGTAACGCGTTTGCATAGTGTGTGCAGGCATAGAGAGGAATGTGGATTTACATATTACTCAGGAAGTAAAGAACCTGGTTGAGAATATACTGGAGTTACATATGGCTGGGTAGGACGTTCAGATACAAGAACAAGCAGAAGGTCTGTGCACTATTCCTGGTGTCAGCTATGGTCGGGACAAGAGCGCAACTTGGACACGTGCCTTTTCAGAGATCTCTCTAGGTCTGTCCACACTGTTCTGTCAGGTCTCTCCCAGTGCTGGAAACTCCTGGTCACCTGCCACCTCCAGGCTAACCACTGCATGGAGCACCCTGGGGACTCCTTCATGACCAGATTGCTTCATTATTCCTGTCCAGTCTGGACTGGAGCTTGAAATCCATGTTTTCTCATTTGTTTGTGATGTAAGCGAGCAAAATGAGAAAATTCCAACCCCTAAACCTCACTCGTTATTTTAATCTTAGATTTATCTTCTCAGTTACTTACATATTATAGAGGAAAAAAACAGAGCACACACACTTCTCCTCTCTCTAAATTGCAACTGTAATCAATGTGGTTTTTTTTTTTTTTTTTTCAGGCTAGATAAAATGAAAATGGCAGTAGAGGCATTAGTAGAAGTGAGTTTTGGGCTATCATTTGGCTGAACAAAGGTTTACTGGGAGGGATATGTTGTGCTTTGACAGCATCTGCCACAAGTAGTGGCCCGGGTATTGGAGTGCAGAGGAGAGAACTGGAAGGGCAGAAAGCTCAAGGATACAAAGACATTGCTCCAAATCTCACCAACTGCTCAGGGTATTTCTGTGTCATTTAGCATGTTATTATCTTTGTACTGTCTGACAGTACTAAACTAATATTTGCTTCCAGCCCTGTCAGAACTGAAGGCTGACATGTCATTAAACTCAATCTTCTCTAAAATGTTAACAGAGACACAACAACAAACAACATGGCATTAAAAAGATTGACTTGTATATGGGGTCCTTTAATTCAAAAGCTGCTTATTTTTGTCATAGTTTATCAAACTCTTTCATGTTAAAAGAACTCGGCCGTAAGGCTGATGCACACATTCTGGAATTCATACCATCAAAATTTACCCAAATATAGAAGTGTGCTTTAAATCATTTCAGCCTTAACTTACAGAAACATTTAAGCTTAAAGGGCAAACCCCAAGACTGCAACTTTAATTACATCATGAGTTTAACCCGTGGTCCTTCACATCCTATTTTAAGATTTCCTACTCATTTAAACCAAAGATATAAAGAAAGCCAAAGCAACAAGGTCAAATTATTCCCTCATCTGTGGCATAATGAAGTACTTATCTTCTGAAGTTCTGCATGCTCTCATGGCACTCAGGATATTTCAGTGTTTAACTGTTGACCCAGAGTGCTTGCTCTGAAGTCACCAGACTTATGAAGAATTTTACTTTCAAACTACTCAAAAACAATTCTCTTTAAATAAGCCAAAACAAATAACCAGCCCTCACTGATATTAGCCATCCAATTTAAATCTTTGACAGAGCAGTAAGAAAACATATGAATCTTCCTTAAATCCTGGGAGGATGGAAAGCTACTATGTCTTACAGTAACTCCCCAAGGGTTAGAAGTGGTGTGAATATATGATACACTTCGGAGTTAACATGTCAAGTGTAAGGCTGCTTAAACTTAGAAAGGTCAAATGACTTTTGCCTTTTTACATTTTGTTGAAATTTTTCTACTTCTACATTATTTATAGGGCTGAGCAAAGCAGTTTGAGGATTGTATACTTGTATGCATATCTGTATGGGGATGGGTAGGAAAAAAATTAGGACAGAAGAAAGCATAGCTCAAAGTCTGTTCATTTCATTGCTTGCTCAAGGACATGAGTTTTTCTGTTGCATTCTTTTCCCCTATGCTTGCTGTAAGTGGGAATGAGTCAGTCTGACTTAGATACCTAAGAATTTTTTAGGTACCAAGTGGAACAGCCCTCTTAAATATGTGTTTAAGCTCCTTGTATGGTCTGTGTGAAGCGAACTCCGTTTGCTATGACAGAAACAGTCCAAATTAATGCCAGTCAGGTCTGAGACATTTTATGTCCCTAGCAATGTGATGTCAAGGTAGAGAGACTGCTGATGACCTGTTAGATATTCAGGAAATAGATAATAGTCACTTTGGAAAAGGAGGAACTGAAACCCCAGGCGCGTCCATATCTCCATCTAGATTTCTCAAAATGTCTCTCATTCCTGCAGTATCCTAACTGAGAGACTGAAAAGTGCAATGCCCATTTACTTACTTTTAAAGTGCAGGAGCTCATAACCTATGTAAGGTAACCTATTTCCTTGGATAGCTCAGTTCCTATTTAGTTTGCTTGAGTTTTGTCTTTGTTTAGTTATTTACAGTTATTTTGCCTTTTTGTAAAATGGGAGCAAATCCTGCTATGGCTGCAGGTAGTTAGGTGAATGAATTAGTGAGCCATGTCAATCACGACAGCATGAATGGAGGAATCATGGAAAAAGAAGGAAAAACCTAAGCAAAGAAAATAAGTATATATATGGCAGATAACGAGATGAATACATATGTCCTCTGATGGAGTACCACATTATAGTAGGAAATTAATTTTATAAAGGTATGTTTTCAAGCTCATAAGTTACTTCATAAATATTGCTCTATAGCTGTCAATTAACCAAACACCTTGAAAATGTTGAACTCTGAATTTCAGTATAGCTCACAGCATAAAAGTTATCCCTATGTATATACAGTTATCTGATTCAGACTCTAGTTTGTTAAGGTCTTCTCTTCTTTAATTCCATATTATTATAATATCAGCTGAAATACATTATGATCAAAGAAGTTGTTCCACTGACAAAAATTGAAAAAAACACCCCACTCCAACTCCTTTCAAATGCACTAAATCCCTGATAAACTACTATATAGTCTGAATAACTTGAAGATCTAAATTCAAGACAACTTGAATTTGGTTGTCATACCACTGAAAGAGTCTGGACACAGTCTATCCTGAAAGCTCTGCTGAAACTATCCTCACAAGTCTGCACAAACTGCATGGCTGCAATGGTGGCCCAGATGTGGCTGAAGGTCCTTCTCCCCATTCCAGGATATTTGCTGTGCCTTGCATAGCTGGAATATTGCTTGGTTGCTGATCATCAATGGCAGTCAAGTGGAAGAAAGTCACCAAACTGAACTGAGGAAAAGTATCATTTCAGAGCAGTGAGTGTGATACACCCATTTGGTATATTGTCATTTGCTTGCTTTCCATAGGCAGATTCCCTGGCCTCTCTGAAAAGGATTCAACTTGTTAATTGCCCTGGGACTTATTTCATTTCCTAAACTATTTGTGGAGGTAAATACCATATGCTTTATGTGCCACTGAATTATTTACCTTTCTTTTACAAAATTCTGCCTCTACATCTAATCCTTTTTTTTTTTTTTTTTTTTGTCAGAAACAGACGTATTCACAAAACCTCACCCTTGCTCTAAGGCATGGTAAGTTTACTGACAACAGTCTGGGGACTAGATGTAAATGTACAGGAACCTATGAATGTGTAATGAAATTTTTTAGAGATATAGTAACTTCTTGAGAATGCACATTTTGAATACTAATTAAACACCTGAAATGCTGTCTGCGTAAGTTCAGCATGTAAGATTTCATTACAGATTGTGTCCTTTAACATTTTAAAACTCACAGTTCAGCTCAATGCTGTCAAGGTGCTTAATGTTCATCTTTCACTTTTCTTTTCTCTGGAGTCTAACTACAAGCAACAGAGATGATAAAAAATGGTCAGTACATATCTGAGATTAAGTGATGGTTATCTTTTTGAGTCTGAAAGAAATATTGATTGTTAAATAACGTATGTTTAAAATATTAAAATATTGAGTCATATAAAATATATTAAGACCTCAAATTAACATTCAAAATGCTAGACACATAAGGCCATAAAACCACCCACTTGTGTTAAATTATAGAATGTGGTTCACAGCAAAATGGAAGGAGTGACTAGCCAAAATGAAATCCTAACCACAAGCTCAGCCTTTGTGGTGGGAGGATTTCTTTGGACTGCAGCTTTGAGATGGAAGCATTTTCTGTCACATTCCAAATGATGTTGTGAATAGAAAAAGTGGGGGACTCATTCGGGGGAAAAAACAGTAAACTTGACTTAAGGCAATAGCAGCTGGACAGCTCATCTGGACCTCAGTAAACAGGTTTTGTTCCCAGTTCTGCCGGTAAATCTAGGTTGCCTAGGTAGAGCATCTCTTTCTGCTTCTCTTCCCAGACAGGTCCACTTATTTTGACCCATGATGTAATTGCAGTTATAAATTCATGTCAAGAAGATTTAGTGAAAAATAATAACTAAAACATCAGATTTCTTTGTGGACAATTCTGAACAAAAGATTCTGGACTTTTTTTCCTTTTTTTTTTTTTTAAATTTTGAAACCTTACTTCACTCCAAAAAATGTTTATAGTTTAACAACAAAAAGGACCAATACCCATCATTTTGTTTCAGGTCAAATTATTGTGATTATACTATTTTATCATTACAACACTAAATGCTAATTTTTAAAAATGTCTTTAATTTTTTCCAATTAAAATACCATTTTTTTCAAGTCAGCAAAGAAACATGTGCAATAAGAGGAGCTTTGATAAATATCCCAAAACAGACCACAGAATCACAGAATAGCTGATGTTTGAACGGACCTCTGGAGATCTAGTCCAACCTCCCTGCTCAAGCAGGGTCCCGTAATGCACATTACCCAGGATTGTTTCCAGACGGCTGTTGAATATCTCCAGGGAAGAAGACTCCATAACTTCTCTGGGAAACCTCTTCCAGTGCTCTGTCACCCTTACAGTAAAGAAGTTTTTCCTCATGTTCAGATGGAACTTCCTGTGTTTCAGTTTGTGCCTATTGCCTCTCATCCTATTGCTGGGTGCCACTGAGAAAGGTCTGACCCCATCCTTTTGATATACTCCCTTCAGATATTTATACACATTGATCAGATCCCCCTTGAGCCTTTTCTTCCCCAGGCAGAAAAGGGCCACCTCTCTCAGCCTTTCCTCATAGGAGAGGTGCTCCAGTCCCTTAATCATTTTCGTAGCCCTTTGCTGGACTTGCTCCAGGAGCTCCAAGTCTCTCTTGTACTGAGGAGCCCAGAACTGAACACAATACTCCAGGTGAGGCCTCACCAGCGCTGAGTAGAGGTGGGGAGGATCACCTCCCTTGACCTGTTGGCAACACCCTTCCTAATGCAGCCCAGGATACCATTGGCCTTCTTGACCACAAGGGCACATTGCTGACTCATGGTCAACTTGTCCACCAGGAACCCCAGGTCCTTCTCCACAGAGTGAATTTCCAACAGGTCAGCACCCAGCCTGTACTGGTGCATGGTGTTATTCCTCCCCTGGTGCAGGACCCTGCACTTGCCTTTGTTGAATTTCAAGAGGTTCTTCTCTGCCCATCCCTCTGAATGGCAGCACAGCACTCTGGAGTATCAGCCACTCCTCCCAGTTTTGTATCATCAGCAAACTTGCTGAGGAGGCACTCTATCCCTTCATCCAAGTCACTGATGAGTAAGTTAAGCAACAACAGTATTGACCCCAGGGAGATACCACTAGCTACAGGCCTCCAACTAGACTCTGTGCCACTGATCACAACCCTCTGAGATGTGCCATTCAGCCAATTTTCAGTCCACCTCACCATCCACTCATCCAGTCAATATTTCTGAGTTAGCCTATGAAGATATCATGGGTGACATGTCAAAAGCCTTGCTGAAGTCAAGGCAGACAGCATCCACTGCTGTCCCCTCATCTATCCAGCCAGTTTTTCCATCGTAGAAGGCAATCAGGTTGGTTAAGCATGAATTTCCTTTGGTGAATCCATGCTGACTACTCCTGATCACCTTCTTGTCTTGCACAGGCTTAGAGATGTACTCCAGGATGAGCTGTTCCAACACCTTGCCAGAGACTGAGGTGAGGTTGACTGGCCTGTAGTTACCTGGGTCTTCCTCACTCTTTTTGAGGACTGAGGTGAAATTTGCTTTCTTCCAGGCCTCAGGTACCTCTCCTGATTGCCATGACCTTTCAAAGATGATGGAGTGACCTAACAATGATGTCTGCCCGCTCTCTCAGCACTCTTGGATGTATCCCATCAGGGCCCGTGGGCTTGCAGAAGTCACGTTTGCCTAAAAGATCTCTGACCTGATCCTCCTCCAGCAAGGGAAAGTCTTCCTTTCTCCAGACTTTCTCCCTGGTCTCCTGGGTTAGGAATTCCTGAGGGCTGGCCTTGGCAGTAAAGACTAAAGCAAAGAAGACATTCAGCATCTCTGTTTTCACTGTGTCCTCTGTTGCCAGTGTCCTTGCCCTTCAGCAGCGGGCCCACATTTTCCCTAGTTTTGCTTTTGCTATTGATGTATTTGAAGAAGCACTTCTTGTTCTCCTTGACATCCCTTGCCAGATTTAATTCCAAATACGCTTGGCCTTCCTCGTTGCATTTCTGCATACTCTGACAATGTCCCTGTATTTATCCCAAGTGGCCTGTCTCTGTCCTGTACACATCCTGATTATTTCTGAGTTTTGTCAGGAGTTCCTTTTTCATGTATGCAGATCTCCTGCCCCCTCTGCTCTATTTCTTGCTCATAGGGATGGAGTGTTCTTGAGCCTGGAAGAAGTGAGCCTTGAATATTAACCAGCTCTCTTGGACCCCTCTTCCTTCTAGGGCCTGATGCCATGGGATTCTTCTAAGAAGACCCTGAAAAGGCCAAAGTTTGCTCCTGAAGTTCAGGGTTGTGATCTTACTTATTGCCCTGCTTCCTCCTCGCAGGATTCTGGACTCCACAAGCTCATGGTCACTGCAGTAGCCAAGGCTGCCCCCAGCCTTCACATCTCCAACCAGTCCTTCCTTGTACAAGGTCCAGCAGCACACCTTTCCTTGTTGGCTCCTCCATCACCTGTGTCAGTGTTGTGGTTTAACCAGGCAGGCAGCTAAGTACCACACAGCCGTTCGCTCACCCCCTACCCCCAGTGGGATAGAGGAGGGAATTGGAGGAAAAAAAGTAAAAGCTCATGGGCTGAGATAAAGTCAGTTTAATAGGACAGAAAAGGAAGTGATAATAATAATAATAATAATAATAATAATAGAATATACAAAGCTAGTGATGCACATTGCAAGTGCTCACCACCCGCTGACTGATGCCCAGACTGTTCCCGAGCAGTGGCCCCCCCTTTGCCCTGGCCAGCCCCCCCAGTTTTATTGTTCATCATGACGTCATATGGTGTGGAATATCCCTTTGGTCAGTTTGGGTCAGCTCTCCTGGTCCTGTCCCCTCCCAGCTCCTTGTGCACCCCCAGCCTCCTCGCTGGCAGGGAGGTACGAGAAGCTGAAAAGTCCTTGGCTCTGTGTAAATACTGCTCTGCAGCAACTGAAAACATCACGATTATTTTCATCAAAATTCCAAAACACAGCATTGTGTGAGCCTCTATGAAGAAAATTTAACTCTATCCCAGCCAAAACCATGACAGTAAGAAAGTTTTCATCAGTGCTTTCCAGGAACTTCCTGGATTGTTTGTGCCTTGCTGTGTTGTTCCTCCAGCAGATATCAGAGAGGTTGAAGTCCCCCAAGAGAACCAGGGCCTGTGATCACACGGCTGCTTCCAGCTGTCTGTAAAAGGCCTCATCTACTTCCTCCTCCTGATCAGGTGGCCTGTAGCAAACACTCACAGAAGTGTCACCCTTGTTAGTCTGTCCTTTAATCCCTAACCATAAGTTCTTGAACCGCTCAGCATCCACCCAGAGGCAGAGCTCCATACGTTCCAGGTGTTCTCTCACACAAAGGGCAACTCCACCACCAGATACCTAACTTTAGATAGCTCAAGTTGGGTAAATACTCCCCTTGGCATACAGCCCAACAGAATTTATTTAGCATACTGTGCTCTGAACTAGCTCAAAACTTGGTGGCTGAGCTATCTTATGCTAATACTAACCTGCACTTAACCATAATTCATGCCTGCCAACCTGTACCACTGGGATACAAGGTGGATATTTCTCAAAAGAACTGGGTTCATCATTCTGGTCTGTTTTTCAGAGTTTGTGAGGAGAGGGTGTTAACAGTTAATGCTAAATATGTTACCTTTAGGAGTTTGTTTGTTTTTTTTCTGTCTCCTTTTTGGTAGGGCAGGGAGCTGCTAGTTTTGCTTCTCCTGAAAGCCCTTTTCAGTGTACACCATAAGGGCCATAAATATGTCCAGGGATCAGGCCTATGTGTCCTTACTTGTTGCTAACATTTAGGACCCGAGGGAATGGAACGGTGAATAGAGTAAAGCTGCAACAGGGGAGGCTCAGGTTGGATATCAGGAGAAGGTTCTTCACTGAGAGGGTGGTCGCACACTGGAACAGGCTCCCCAGGGACGTAGTCACGGCACCGAGCCTGTCCGAGTTTAAGAAGCCTTTGGACAACACTCTCAGATATATGGTCTGAATTTTTGGGTAGACCTGTGTGAAGCCAGGAGTTGGACTTGATGATCCTTGTGGGTCCCTTCCAACTCGGAATATTCTATGATTCTATGATTCTATGGTTCTAATAAGCATTCTTGTTCACAAGGGTTAACTTCCCCCCAGTTAGTTAGAATAACGGTTTATGTGATATTCATGTCCATTTATTTTGCTGAAAATTTGTTTTCAGCTTTGCTGGGACATGACAAGGAACAGGGATGTTGCCATAGCCAGTACTAAATCCCTGCTGCGTTTAAGGAGTCTCTAGTGCTTGCCTTTTTGTATATATGAACAATTTAGAAAAGTTAAATTTACAAACCTGAGTTATTTTAATTCTATTTTATCCAAGTAAAAGATGAGTTTTCAAAACCTCACAGTTTTTCTCTCTTATCAGTTAAAATACTATAAGATGTTTTTTTAATGCTTTATCATGCTCATACTGTTACAACTACATCAATTTCTGTGTCTCAATAGTCACAGCATGGACTGATGACTTCCAGTTTCTGTGCCAGCTATATAAAAATAAATAAATAAAATAATAATAATAGTAATAATAATAATAATAATAATGAAATTGCAATAACTTTTAGTAATTCACTGAAACCAGCACCACTTTTCTAAACAGGGAGGATGATCTGCATCACCCTATGATACAATTAATTAATATATTCTTAACACAACTGCAGAACATTCAAGCAACAGTGTAAAAGACTACAGCAACAGAAGCACCATATGGCAAAAAAATGGGCAGAAAGGACCCCTGAGAAGGTCTTATTTGTCCCCTTGAGCCCCAAGCATGGTAACTACACCTAGATCATTCTTCACAGATATTTTACCGATCTGTTCTTAAAACCCTGCAGCAGTGGGTGGATATGTTGCACTCTTTCCAGACAACTTTTCTGATATTTAATTTGTTTTACCATTGTGCAGATTAAGCCTATAATGACTTGCTATATAAAATGTGGATACAGAGAATACTTTATTTCTTTACTATAGCTTCCTTTTCCTCTTTTAAACACCCTTATTCTTTCAGACTTTCCTTATGGGGTATATTTTCTAATGTTATGAGACTTCTTACTTTCTCCACATTCTTTACCACTTCTCAGTATAACAGAGGACAAATTAACATATAACTTTTCATTTGTGCTCCATTTGATGTAATCAAGTGTGATATTGACTTTTCCATACTGATGTGGTATTGTCTAGTCATTTTCTGTTATTCTTGTTTTAATTGCTCATGCAGAATTGTTGCTTTAACCATATTCAATTCCAACCTATACTTCGTTCATTATTTCTGCTCATTTATAACCTTGTACTTCTTACTGAACTATTTTTTATAGAAATTATTTGTTTGCCAAGATCATCCTGAATTCTAATCGTGTCCTGCGACAGTCTTGTGATCCCCTCAGTTTTATGTTGTCTACAGATTTAACATGCTCTCTCTCTATTTCATCCTAAATGTCATGAATGAATATATTGATTGGGATAGACCCTTGCAGACTTGCTCATTTCTTCCTTCTGTTTGATTTACTCATCCTGTTTTACATAGGACTGTTGGCAACTACTACGATTGTGTTTTTCTTCTTAGACCATATTTTGAGTGACAGCTTCTGAAATCTTACAAAACTCAAGCTATATGACATGCTTTGCCCCAACCTACATAACTTGCTATCTGGTGATGAATGAAAATTATATTGTTATGACAAGATTCATTCTTGACAAATCCAGGTAGGCTGCTACTCATACTCAGGTTTTCTTCTAGGTGCTTACAAGCAGGGTTTGATTATTTTCTTCAGAATCCTCCCTGGTGTGATGAAAGTATAGATTTCTTTTATTTGAAAAAGGAGGATAGAGAATGGAAAGGAAATGCTGTAAAATGAATTGATGACAGTTTCCAGATGGAATCAGACAAAAAGATATTTGAGTTGATAGATTTGGGACATGCATTTGTTGGGTGTTACTGATGAGAAAGCCTTCAGCCCTTTCTCCCTCTTTTTTCCTCCTCCTTGAATGTCTGGGAGCTGATCCGAAATACAGCCTGTACATAAAAATGGTCATTTTCAATTAATGTGTTCCTGTGAGCATTATTAGTGGATGGATATGTGCTTCCTTCAGTCAATGTCAATATCTTGAGCAATGGTGGGAAATGACTTAAAAATAGACATCCAATCAGTGACTGTCAGGATAGTTTGAATTTATTTCCAGCTCTTCAACTTGTACCTGTTCTCTCACCACATATCTTTTTGAAACCAGACGGAGAAGAGTTTCTCATTTCTTGAGTGCTCGTAATGAAAAATGACAAACAAAGAGTTTTGTTTTCACTGAGGAACAGAGAAAGAAGAAAATGGAAATGGTTTGGAAAAATATATGAGCTGAGAAAGAAAAAAGTTCTTATTACGGAAATGATTAAAGGAGAGCTCAAATTATTTCTATCACATCATGATAAAACTCATATAAGCCTCTCTCAAAGTTAGCATGATAAGAAAAGCAAATATCCATACTTCCTGAATATTCAGAAATAGACCTGGTTGGGTCCTTCTCAACTGAATATTCTTAAATGGGTGCATAGGTTCTTTTCTCAAAGGCAAAATGGTTCATAAAGGCAAAATCATTTTAGGGAAGTTTATGTCTGACATTCCATTTTCTGAGATCCTGTGTTTCTGGTTCAGTTAGAAGAATGAGTGCATTGGGCTTATGTAGCAAGATTTTGGTAGTAGGGGGGCTGCAGGGGTGGCCTTTGTGGGAAGAGTCCAGAAGCTGCCCCATGTCGGATAAAAGCCAGCTCCAGCCAGCTCCAAAAGGGACCTGCTGCTGGCCAGAGCTGAGCCAGTGAGCGACGCTGGTAGTGCCTCTGTGAGAGTAGATTTATGAAAGGGAAAAAACTGCTGGGCAACAGCAGCTGGGAGAGAGAAAGGAGAAAATGTAGAGAGAAAAATTTCCACAGACTCCAAGGTCAGTGAAGATGGAGGGGCAGAAGGTGCTGCAGGTGCTGGAACAGAAGTTCCCCAGCAGCCTGTGGAGGGGCCCATGGCGGAGCAGGCTGTCCCCCTGCAGCCCATGATGTACCAAGGTGGAGCAGATCTCCACACTGCAGCCTGCAGAGAGGAGCCCACAGTGGAGCAGGAGGTCTGGCAGGAGCTGCCACCCATGGGGTACACATGCTGGAGCCATCCATTCCTGAAGGATAGACCTGATGCTATGGACCCATGTTGGAGCAGTTCTTGAAAAACTGCAGCCTATGGGAAGTCCACATAGGTTCACCTCAGGAAGGACAGCATCCAGTGGGAGGGATCCCACCCGGGATCCCAACCTGGAGCAGGGGAAGAGAGTGAAGATGAAGGAGCAGCAGCTGACAAAGTGTTATAGATTGACCATATCCCCCATTCCCCATCTCCCTGCACTGCTCAGTGGGAGGAGGCAGAAGGCGAGGGGGGAGGTGTTTTTAGTCTGCTTTTATTTTTTTCATTGCTCTAGTCTGTTAGTAATAGGCAATAAATTGCATTAATCTCCCTATGCTGAGTCTGTTTTGCCCATGACAGTAATTGGTGAGTGATCTCACTCTTCTTATCTCAACCCTTGAGCCCTTTTTCATCGTATTTTCTCCCCCAGTTCCTTTGAGAAGGGGGAGTGAGAGCGCGGTTGTGATGGGGTTTGGCTGCCCATCAGTGTGAAAACACCACAGAGGAAAAGCTCTTGTTTTTCCCTAGTTTTTGCCTTTCCCAAGATGGCTCCAAGAGTCAGCTAGGGAGGCGGCAAGAAATTGGTTTGCTTCTCTAGGGAGGTCTTGAGAGGAATGTTAGAAAATGAGTTAGAGATCTTAGAGTCTGAGATGGATCCTTTGCTTTTTCCTGAGCTTCACAGGTCTAGAAACAGAAAAGATGACCTACTGGCTATGGAATGAGAAAGATGGTTTTGAAAAGGAGCTTTTGAAAAAAGAACAATAATGGATTGATGGCCTCTCTAGGTATCAAAAACTGCTTAGGAGATACAAGTGTTTCAGCGGGAAGGGTGGAAATTAGATAAAAACTTCTTTACGGCTGATTGCAATTACTTAGCCTTACAAATTAATTTGAGATATCTTCACAGCTGGGAAGTAACCTTCACATCTAAAAAAATTAAAAAGGTTATACACTCAAAGAACAAATTGGGAATCAGACAAAGGAAAAAATGTTCTATATATTTTCAGAATGCTACGACAAAGGAATGCAAAAGATTGTAGCAGAGACATAGAAATCCTATAAACCATGCAGAGGATGCGGAGAAATATTACAGTGAGCAGTTTCATAACTGTGTTATTCCTGGTATGTTGCTCAATTATTCAGAGGTTTGTTATTTTGCAGCAGCTCCATTTTTCAAACCATACTATAAGTTTTCGAACTTTGTCAGATGAAGAACAAGACTTGTGATAGAGGAGACTGAAGCTCATGCAACTGTGCTGGCCGGGAAAAATGGAAGTTTCTTTCAGAGGCAAAGGATTGACAACTGCATTTTATTAATGATAATCTCATCTGTGTTCTGTTCCTTAATGATAGATGCTTTAAGATCCCCCCTGCAGTTAAGAATTGATAGAATAATCCTACTGATTATGAGGTTTTGGGAACATGCAGCAGTAAGCGTAACAAAAAAGATTGGTAGAAATTGAAAGAAATATATATTTTTTAATATCTACTGCAAAGAGATGAAAGGAGAAATGAGGGAGATACACATTGCTATATACTGCACTATGCAGTGAAAGACCAGGAGCAGGATAGTTAGTTAGAGGTAGTTTAGGGCAGATTGCTAGAAGGAAGCCTTTGAAACTGGTGCCAAGGAGAATGGATTGGTTTGAATCCTTTAATACTGTGAGGTGTTCTTGTCTCAGGTTAGTGCTATCTTAGTGTTGTTCTCCTCTTGAGCTTACTGATTGATCATAAATCTTGATCTGTATACATCTACGCACAGTGCATCCTAGTAATGAACAGGTAAAGAGGTAATTCTAGCATGCTCTAAGATGTAAAAAGTTTTCTCTTTGAGCCTATGAAAATACATTTTTACTCTATTAAGTGCCTAGTAGTAACACAGAACTAATAAGCAGAGGTTTAAATGAACAGGAAAGAGAAATTTCAACTTGTCAGCCAGTTTGTTTGTGCTTACAGTTGATGTGACAAGGCTGGTTGGTAGCAAATAAAATGATGGCGGATTTTTTTTTCCATTTTCTGTAAATGTTCAGCTGCATCTGGGCCAGTACATAATATGAAATGCAAGGTTTTGAGACTGAATATTTCAGAGTTCCTTCTTTCCTGCCAGAAGGCTTCACACATGGTGACAAGCCCGTGGACTTAGAAAATATTTTAGTACCAACCTCCACTAGTTTATTTTAAAGAGGAAATAATTTTGCCTCCTGCCAGTCTGGGGTAAAGATGTGGAAGAAATGGATCTTGACACTGGCGTAAGGTGCAATTAAAAGACTTCTGTCAATCTATCAGTGCAATATGTGACCTGTGTAACTTCCATCTAGAAAATGGCTGGTAAATTGATGGGGTAAATTGGTAGTCTTCTAAAAAATTAAGCCTCTGTAATCATGTTAGTGGACCCCATTGTGAATTTTTAAATTTGTTGGGCTGTTCCAGATAAACATTAGGAAGGAATACTAGAAGTACTAAATTCCTGCAAATTTCCTGAAAATGCTCTGGAGATGGATGACTGAGATCTGAAGAAAATTCTGGAGTGTTAGCTCAACTATATTAATAGATACCAGAAAAATCACACACGCACAACAAAAAAATGTAGTAAAAAATAAAAGGGTATTGTCAATGCACCAACATACTAGGAAGCTTTGATAAGCATTCATAATTTACTAAAAACAGAGGAAATTCAATCATGATGCACATAGCTGTGTGTAAAACAGATTTCATAAATTTCACTGCTCATAGAACTATTTGACAAAAGATGCCCTGTGACAAGAGCAAAGTTGATGATGGAGTGTTTAGGGTTATACATGAGCCAGCTCCTCAATAGTGGCATGTTTCTGTTTTTTGTTGTTGTTGTTGTTTTGTTTTGTTTTCTTTTAGTTTTCGTACTGTTTTCCCATTGCTGAAAGTTTGGAAAGCCATTGATTTTAAAGATCATTAGGGATGATTGCATGGTTGACTCTCAAAGACTAATGGTCACTTTGAAACAGTCCTTCAAAT
Source organism: Chauna torquata (assembly GCA_013399475.1). Lineage (NCBI taxonomy): Eukaryota > Metazoa > Chordata > Aves > Anseriformes > Anhimidae > Chauna > Chauna torquata. The sequence continues at coordinate 70,629 of VXAL01017284.1, forward strand.
TCTACTCCTTCTTGCATATAACCAATTTAGAAGGTATCTCCACAGGCAAGTTCCAGGTAACTGCACTTCAGCACAATAGCTCACAGATGAAGAAGAACTCTTTAGAAGGTTCTTAGAAAAAAAAAATTTCAGCAGACCATTTTGCAGCATTGGAGTGCCTGGAAGATTGTGTCCATCAGGAGTCACTGTGCCTCTGAAAAAGTGTGTCTTCATAGGGCTTTCTGGTAGTCCTGTTCCTAGAATCTTTGCTGGGCTTCTGCATTAGCCACTGTCAGAGCAAGGATATGTGGTAGATGGACCTACAGGATGGGATTTATCTCCAGATGAAACCACTTAATTATAGGGTCTATATATGAGTTAGTTTTTTAAGCTTCCATTAAACCCAATGCAAATCTAGGGCTCAGCTCAGTTGTCCCCATGGAGGGACAGTTTCAGATATCTCTGAGTGTCCTGTCTGACCTCCTCTTGCCACTCCAGACAGGCGCTGGTCTCACAGAGGTGCTATGTCGTAAGTTCCAAGCCCATATTCATCTCTGAGATGTCTTTAGGATGCCTCACATGTCAATTGGCAACTACTTGTAAGCCCCCAATTTGGGCCCATCAATAAAGTCTAGAGAACTATTTTTCTTAGCTTAAGGTAAACACTTGGATTTGGTCAGCAGACTTCACTGCCTAGCTCATCGCTGACCTTATTGGGAGCTTAGATACCCTGAAGAACCACAGAGATCTACATAGATATGACACAGTGACCTGGTTTCAGCTGGGATAGAGTTAATTTTCTTCCTAGTAGCTGGCATGGTGCTGTGTTTTGAATTTAAGATGAGAATAACGCTGATACCACACTGATGTTTTAGTTGTTGCAGAGCAGTGCTCACACAGGGTCAAGGACTTTTCAGCTTCTCGTGTTGCCCTGCCAGTGAGGAGGCTGGGGGTACACAAGGAGCTGGGAGGGGACACAGCCAGGACAGCTGACCCAGACTGACCAAAGGGATATTCCTTACCATATGGTGTCATGCTGATCAATAAAACTGGGGGAGTTGGCCAGGGGACTGCCGCTGCTCAGGCATGGGCTGGGCATTGGTCTGCAGGTGGTGAGCAATTGCATTGTGCATCATTTGCATTGTGTGTTCTTTTATTATTATTATTATTTGCCTTTACTGTCCTATTAAACTCTCTTTACATCAACCAACAAGTTTTTTACTCTTTTTTTTTCAATTCTCTCCCCCACCCCCTGGGGGAGGGAGGCGGGGAGTGAGTGGACGGCTGTACGGTTCTTAGCTGCCTGCCGGGTTAAACCACAACACACAGGACTTACTGGAGTCTCTTACCCCTTTGCAGTGCAGGTGGAGACCGGGCAGGCTGCCCTGAGGCAGGAGACATCTCTGCATAGAGACATGGCTCTTATACTACATTGCAGTCAGCTTCAGCCATCTGAATCAGGAGCTGGCTCTCAGCCCTTTATAAATATACCTGTATACGTATTGGTTATATCTTCTCAGTCTATCTCATCAAGGGCAAAACAGTTAAATGTCCCATGAGAAGCTGCTCTAGTCAGAGGAGTTTATATTTGTCCTTGAATGTTTATATATTTGTTAACTTCGAAAGTTAACTTGCATAACCAAATGAAAAGATAATTGGCTGTGGAGATTTCTACACCTTACGTCAATCAAAGAACGTTTTGTTTGTTAAGCCTTTCAGTGTTCTTGATAGATTGATACTACCAGTGTCAGAACAATTTTTTTAGCCTGTTTTCAGACATCGAAAGTCCATCAAAATCTTTAGTCAAAAATATCTGCATAGTTGTTAACAGGAAGTAAAGGCAACTGGGTTTGGCAAAGTGGATTCCAGGCATGGGGATTTATGAAGGTGACAGTACAAATCTACTAACTGCAGAAGGCAAAGATTTAGGACATTTTCTTTTTGTATTTGTATGCCATCCCTATTCCAATTACCAACTTGGGTAAGTGCTGTAAAATGCCAGTCAATAAATATAAAAAGAAGGGAAAGGAAGACAGCACTGAAAATGGGACCTTTTGAGGAGAAGTATTAGTTTTCCACAGACCTCATTTTTGCATAAACCTTTTAGAGATTTTGATTTATTTTCAATTTTCTAAAGATTTTCATATATTTTAGATTTTCAATAGTTTATTGCTAATCTTCACTCATCTCCTTGCAGTAGAAAAGTGCTTTCATTTGCAGGATGAGTTGAAATCAAGAAGTGTGAAAAAGCAAGCAAATAATGACAGAAAACAATTTAATCATTCCAAACTGATAACATTTAGAGTTTGGGTAGAAGTTTCGTTCACCAGTTGTCTTTGAACTGAATGTATATTTGTCATCATCAATACTTTCTGAAGTTCTACAAACTGCTAAAATGGAGGATTAGATCTATATTTGGTTTAAGTCACCATCAATAATGCTACCTGTCAACAACCTAGTTTTAAGGATCCTGCAATGTTTATGTTGGCAAAAAAAAAAAAAAAAAAAGGCTCATCATTTTTTACAGGTCAAGAAGCTACCCACTTCCCCCCCCCCCT